>JAUTXX010515906.1:0-11682 GCA_032273605.1 Panulirus laevicauda | reverse complement strand
TATTAAAGGGAGTCAGCATGAGATCAACACGAATGTACGATGCGTAAAGTGGAGGAGACGGGGCGTCTGCAAGCCTGCGTAACTTTGAGGATTTGCATCACGTCATCTAGCATCAGGCATGGTATGGTGTTCTGGATCGTGAGTGCTGAGGAATAAGATCGGTGAGTGCTGGAAAGAGGCTCAGCCAACCAGAAAGGGTAGGAGACTACCACTCTCTCTAAGCTGATCCTTGTACATCCTTCGATCTCCCTACTGTTGAGCCCTAGGAGGGTCCTATTCTGGCAGTACTGAACGCTGTGTCCGTCAGACTTTCTACCGGTAGGAGTGAACACAGTCCTCTCATCCCCCGCCCTATTGTTGAACTCCTGGTGACAAACTCTGGCAGCATTAAACGCTGTCCCCATCCGACCATCTCCCATTGAACTCCAGGAGGGACACACACACTAGCAGCATTGAGCGCCGTCCTCCTCCGACTTTCGAGCGTTGAGCCCAAGGAGGAGGCCACTATGGCAGCAGTGAGCACACTCCCTCTCCTCCTCCTCCTCCTCCTCCTCCTCTCCCTACCACCTTCTCCCTCTTGCATCCCGAGCCCCAGTAAGAAGCCTCCCTGGCTCTACTGAGAACAGATAATCTTCTCCCTCCTCCCCCAAGCTGTTGATCCCCAGGGTGGAATCCCTCCCCCTGGCCAGCACGAAGTACACAGAATACCAGGAAGAGTGACGCGCTCCGCATCGGGGAGCTCGTCTCTGGAAGATGTGTGGTTAATTGACAAACCTTTTACGTGGGAGGACGACCTAAGAAGAGGCGAAGAATATCATGGCAAGAGGAAAGAAATTATTTCTTTCTCTCACGTTTTCTACTGTTCGACGAGAACTTGTGGAGACTGAATGATCAGACCTCACTGTAGACTATTGAGGACTTTTTATGTAGGCACTGACAGACAGAGACAGACAGTCAGACAGACAGACAGAGGCAGACAGACAGAGACAGACAGTCGGACAGACAGACAGAGACAGGCAGTCAGACAGACAGACAGAGCCAGACAGACAGAGACAGACAGTTAGACAGACAGACAAACAGAGACAGAAAGTCAGACAGACAGACAGGGCCAGACAGACAGAGATTCAAGACTATGCTCGTGGTTCTCTGCTTGAGTCAGATGCTTCCGACTAACGTGCCGTTGAACTGAGTCGGACCCAAGAGTGTGCCACTGAACTGAAAATATTGACATGCGCTGCTTCACTACATGGTATATAAGGTGATCCAGCTTATATCCCTTATACGATAACAGAGCTTATATCCTCTATAGGAATAACACAGCTTATATCCCTTATAGACTGACGGAGTTTATATCCCTCCATACTCTGACCCAGCTTATATCTTTTATAGACTGACCTTCCTTACATACCTTATAGGCTGACCCAGCATATATCCTTTACAGGCTGATCCAGCTTATATCCCTTATTAGCTGAACCACCTAATATTCCTTACATGGCAACCCAGTTTATATCTCTCATAGGCTTACCCAGCTTATATCCCTTATAGAATAACAGAGCTTATACAATATATACAATAAAATGCCTTTTGTTTTTTTTGTCTAACCGTCAGATCTCATTTCCACCTCTCATATCTTTCCGCCCTCGTCATAGCTCTTTCCCGCATCCAGCAGTACAACACCTCCTCTTACATCTAATATAACTTGTGACAGACGCAATAACATCCCTCAGTACATCATTTCCTGTGGACTCTGCCAAAGCTGTGGGCTCACGCGGACCCACAAGGACTGCGTTTGTCGTCGGGTAGATGAAATCTACTTTTAGACTGGCGATCGTTTGGGAATCCCCATAATCCCTGTGGAGGACAGGGAGGGACGCAACCAAATCATATTTCGTTTGAGGGTGATCTCCAGGAGGTCTCCTACTTGCTACTGCAGAAGGACTGGTTGCACTTTGATACGCCACATATTGAGGTTTTCTTTTACGTTAGATGAGATGGCTCGCGCAACTGAGGCCATCCCATCAAAACTAGATACTTATATATACATATATACCCTATGAATATATACCTTAGCCTGAGTAAGGTACCCCATTTGATCGACCAACCCTTAGGGATGGATGAACAGCTGGGTTGACTGTGGACTGACTGCCGCAACCAGGATTCGAACCTATACGCTCGACCCTGGGCGGCCCGTGAATGCGTTACGGTCGGGAACATTAACCGTTACACCACTTATAACTATTGCAAAAAAACTTTTATTACCGTAACTCCAGCGCCGCTGCCACAACTCTGTAACTCTCCGTACATCACAGTATTAAGTAACTCAGTCATAACCGCTGTAACTCAGAAAACGCGACGACGTACACCTCTTGTCATACAAGGGTAACTCAAGCAACACGACTGTAACTCAAATGACAGCTTCCCGTAACGCCAGGGTAGTTAGCTCAGGACGACCGTAACTCAGGCAATACAGTGGCTCTTCTTGTACCACCAGGGGAACTCAACCCGACCAGCACTACGCGTGCCTCGGGAAAACACACAGGGAGAGGATGAGTTCACATTTCCCCCAGGCTTGTTGTGGACGCCTTAACAAAGCCATAACATCCCCAGCGTGGCTCACCTCCGCCAACGATGTGGGAATTTCAATAACACCATCCTACCTACTTTTCTAACCACAACAATAAAACTCCAGGAACAGACGCACTCTCACAGATAATCTAAATACAAGTGAGCCTTCTAAATGCTGTAAACTCCCTTAGTAATAATGCTGTAATTCTTGTATGAAGACAATGCGGTACTAATCATGCCAATAACCACACGCCAAGAGCATTGTTCTGATGACATGGAGAGATTCACGTATTTCAAAAATGGTTTGAA
Organism: Panulirus laevicauda; assembly: GCA_032273605.1. NCBI lineage: Eukaryota > Metazoa > Arthropoda > Malacostraca > Decapoda > Palinuridae > Panulirus > Panulirus laevicauda. The sequence goes on along the minus strand of JAUTXX010515906.1, from coordinate 8,808 downwards.
GATTCTAGTATTATGTGGGATGCTCCCTAACACCACATAAACACCTCCGTAGCAATCATGTGTGTTCACTGATGCCCACACTCTCGATGTTCGCACTCCCAGTTATATATTCTATGCCCCATCCCCCATGCACATTCATGATTACTCATGCAAGTGTCGTGTGTCGTCTGGAGACGTAACCAACCATTCTCATCACTCCTACGTATCGAGTACGAGAGACAGACAGATAGACAGACACAGAAACGGGCAAACAAGCACCATCCACTCGTCACCATTACTCACATAAACACACACACACACACACACACACACACTTTCCACTACACACTCACACACCAGCCATTATCATACATTCCTGGTGCACATCTTGAAACACAAGCCTATATAGATATATCTCACTTAAACCTCAGCTAATCACACCGTCACCCATTTAGACCCAAGCCTTACCCACTCAAACCCCAGTTCCACCAAGACAACCTACGGCAGCTCCATAACCAATTAGTCCTTTCCAACCTCAAAAGTTATTGCTGAAGCCTCACCACCATCCAGATTATCCTACCTCTACCCCTGCAACCCCATCAGCGAACCTCAGAACCACCGGCAATACTCACTCCTTAAAGAATCCCTAGCATCAACCACGGAAACCCCACTCGGAAATGAACGCCGCTATAAACAGTAGATTTCATCAGCCTGCAGCAGACGGACTCTCACTCTCTCCCTCCTGCACGATCCCTCTGTTTAATGATGATGGCGACGATTATGGAGACAATTACTCTCCCTAGGCCGCAGCTCATTCCCGCCTCTCATTTGTGTCTCTCGGCGTGAGTTATGCCTCGCATTATGCGCGGCCGATACATCACCGCACCTGCTCCATTAAGCCCGTGGCGCGGTAGCGCCCCCCCGAGATCGTTGCGGCTACTTCAGCATCGTCGAGTCTTAGGACGATACCCTCCCTCCTCTATATATATACGTCCCTGTCGACAGGGATCGTAGGAAAACAGTGACCGAGAGAGTGAATTATGAGGGGTAAACCTATGATATCCCATTCTCCCCCCATCACCTTCCACCACCTCCTACTCGTATTCCACTTGTTCCCCCTTCCACTAGACTATTGAGGCCGTACATTCTGTGGATAATGAGATTTTAATGACCCTACCTTACGCCATTATAGGTGTGGTTATCTCTTCATTACACAACATTCGGAGTAACAAGAGATTATTGTTAAGAGGGAGCGTAGGGCTTAGTGGAGGAGACAGGTCGGAGCTTGGGGTGTAGAGGTGTTGGAGTTAGGGTGTAAATGACATGATGGTGTAATGGACGAATTATTTCTAGGATGCGGGCGGGTAAGATAATGGTGGGGACAGTGTGGGTAAAATCTATAGACTAATGTGAAGCGGGAGAGAGTGAGAGAAAGGACTGAGGTGAGGCTTTTCGGAGTATATGGCATCCATGATGCAGTTCGTTAATAAAGGGCGCCGTAACTGTAATACAGTGGGACGCAAATGATACGATGAGAACAGATGGGAGTAAGGGGGGAAGTGTTAAGAGCCAGTGAGGATGTCGTCAGCGGAGACAAGCAAGGGTAAGGACATGAATCTCTGCCTTACGCATCCCATCATGATGAAATTGGACCTGTTAGCATAAGTCATTCTAAAAAGTAAGGGAAACTTTGTGATGGACATGGAATAAGAGGTTTTACTGCGAGGCTCGAGAACAGGGTGAGTAGGGAGAGAGACCCCGGTGGATGGAAGGAGAGCATTGTGAAGGAGAGAGTCACAAGGAAAGTCGTAGAGAGACGAGGAGTTTGGCAGGTTGACCAGAAGATGTTAGGGACATGGACGAAGAAGATTAGTAAGAAGTATGCAAGGAGAATGAAAGGAATAAGAGAAAATGGAACAGGGATGATAAGAACAGAGATGTAAACCTGACACACGACGTTGATGGTGTAATATCTAGGCATTCGCCAAGATATGAGAGAATGAGATAGGAAAACCCTAGAGAATCAGGCGATCTCTGACCTCTGCCAGATAACAGTGTAGCAAGTCATCCTTATCTGAGAGGAAATCGAGCCTGATAGAGGAATGAAGCTGATTATCCCGTTTAATGTAAACAAGACAAAATTTTCGGTATGTCTGGAAGTATAGAAGTACGACGGGAATGCGGAATGGAAGAGAACTATGACTGCGGGAATGCGGAATGGAAAAATATAGAAGACGCAGATATACTCGAGTGTAACTTTTCATGGGTGAAATATCCTTTGGGAAATATTCTGTTGAACGACACAGATACCGAGTGAAGATGGAATATTTACTTAGGGAAGAAAACCCGGGAGATAGAAGAGACTGGTACAAGGACACTGAGTACGAAGAGATAACAAAGACGTTACGGAAGATGAAATGTGGTCAGGCTTCTGGAGCAGACATAACAAGCTGGGAATGAGGCTCCGTGTCAAAGGGATTGGGGTAAATGCAGTCGTTGTGCCTTTACACTAAGACGGAGGTGTTAAAAGTGAATCATGAGGGAAAACGTAAAAGAACAACAGTGAAATGGAATGTGGTGGAGGTTTTAGAAATCGTTGACTTACTTAGAAAAGATATCAACAGAATATTCAAAGGACTTTCTCCTGATGAAATTTCATCATATGTGCGAAAGTGCCGTGAAGTTACGCTTGATAAACCACCTGAATTAGTGTTGAAGATATCACTGGAGAGAGGCTTAGTGCCAAGAGAGTGGAAAATGGGCGAAAGCCATGCCTGTATATTAAAAAGGGGACCAGGTACAGGTGCCGAACTACAGACTGGATTCGCTAACCGAGTGTGGGTGGTGCGTGAGGTTCTGGAAGAGGATTATTAGAAAGCAAGTGGACGACCTTCTGTGAAGGAGAATTTTCCTGAAGGAGAAGCAGCATTCTTTTAAGGGAAAAGAGGTCGTGTGTAACTAAACTCAGAGTTTTACGAGAGGGTGGACAAAAGGGAAGGCTGGGTGGACTGCCTATATCTGGACTGCGAAAAAGCATTTGACACCGTGCCGCATAGGAGGCTCATTATGAAGCTGAATTACCAAACAAGGATAATGGGGAAAACCTTCGTTGGACATAAGGCTATCTTAGTGGGAAGGAACAAGGGAAGCATGTCAGAGGAGCCTTTTCCAAATGGGTTGAAGTGACCAGCGAAGTACCACAGGGTTCTGTTTTGGGACCATTACTTTTCTTGATCTGGATTGATGACTTGCCTGAAGGTATGAAATCCTACCTGAATAGGTTTGCAGACGATGCAAAAGTCATGAGTGAAGTGAAAAGCGATGATGATTGCATCAGGCTTACGAAGGGGATCTAAACAGGCTTCAAAGTTGGTCTGAAACATGGTTGATGAAATTCAACCCCAAGCAAATTTAAAGTTATGAAGATGGAACAAAATGAAAGACGGCATCAATATGATTTCTGACTAGCATATGATAAGCTTCAAGATTCTGTGTATGAGAGGGACTTAGGAACAGACATCGTCTGTCCAATGCTTAGAGAATAGCTAAGGAGACAAACTGTCTGCTGGCAAATATCAGAATAGCTCTCAAGTATGTTGATATTGATAAAGAAATAATCAGGAAGCTATTAATATACTACATAAGGCCAAAACTAGAATATGCTTCTCAGGTTTGGTCTCTGCAGCTAAGGAAACACAAAGAACTCATAGAGAAGGTCTAGAGAATGGTAACAAAGATGGTACCAGAACTGATATAAGTAAGCGTCAAGGAAAGGCTGGACGCTTCGAATTTTCCCATCTCAGAAGAAAGAAGAGTGAGGAGTGATCTGATCACAATCCTTAAGTTTTGAAATGAGATTGGCAAAGTGGACAGTGGACAGTATTTTGAGAGGTGTAGGGCTAGGGGATCCAGAGGATGTTACGTGAATCTAAGTACGAAACTTGCAAATAAGAATGTAAAGAAATACTTTTACAGTATGAGAATGGTGGATGATTGGAACAGGTTGACTGAGAACATGGTTAAAGCAGACAGCATACATAGATTCAAGGGGTTGTATGATAACAGAGTGGGTTCAATAGATGGAGCCCTACTAGTGTAAACCTCCCTCTCAGTACAGTACAAGTAGGTAATAACAAGGATCAGTCTATGAAGGTGTGGTGAGAAGGCAGAAAGGCTTCACGCTCAAAGATATATATATGTATAAAATGAGAGGTGATCAAGATGGACTTATGGGCGAAAATGACTGTGTGGACTGCACCTTTAATATAAAAACGAGAACTGGAAAAACTTTGTAGAATCAAGTGTGAGGGTGGTGTTTATCGACTCACACACATAAAGAAAAAAAAGGCTGATAAAGCTGACAGAAATGGTCTGTGAAATGGGTTAAGGGAAGCCTGGTGTCGGAGGAGATACTGGTAGAAGAAGTGAGATATTTCCTAGAGGAGGAGGAGGAGTAGGAGGAACAAGTCGTGTGTTGGGATGAACCGATGGGATTAATGGCTGGTACATCGAGAGGATGGTAGGATGTGACAGGAGTGTGGTAGGACTCAATTTAGTAAAAGGAGAAGTATATAGATGGGGACCATACCTTGTACTACTACATTCAAACTAAGGTAGCATTGTTGCAATATGAGAGCTAGAAAATTGTTCAGATATGAGAGCTAAAAGAAAACAAGAGGTTACTGTATGTAGACAGTTCTGTTTCACTCCAGTCGATCTCCTCAGCCTCTTAAGCCTGAAAAGGCTGAGAGAAAATTTGAGGAAAATACAGTAGATACTACTAGATCAGGCAATTCTGTCGTCAACTCAAACTGTATATGAAAGTGTGAACGTCCAATGTAACAGACGAAAATGGTATGTGACCATAGCTCATAGATTTTGAGGGAGACGTGATACAACAAACACAAATGTAAAGCTTAACACTATATATCTTCAGACAATCTCCATCCTGTTGTGCAAGACGAGGTGACAAGTTGGTTCTTGACTTGTCCTTAGATATTCTAATCTACTTAATTGTGAGCAGTCATCACAGAGATGGGTCGACCAGCGGTAAGAATTAGCCTTCGGAGCAATTTTCAGTTGTAGGTGCTTATCTTTATGCCAGTGAGATTTTGAGATTTCCCCCCAAAACAACCGTCACCTGTTTGCGTAAGTCTTTAATGAATATCGTCTTTTTTTGAATAGTCTCAACTTTCGAATCAAGGTCATTTCCATTTCAGTCTGATATAATTTCATAAAGGAGAACGGCAGTTTATCGAAACGCTAACAGTGTTGAATGGATTCGCATAAAATTTGATGACATTTTATCCCGTTCACTGGCGAATGCTCTTCAAAAAAGAAGAAAAACAAAGAAATGAGGGTATTAGATAATATTACCTCTTTCAAACATTTGCCGTGTTCAAGCAATCCTTCCTTTGTCTTTCCCTTTGTCTTTCCCTTTGTCTTTCCCTTTTGTTTTACAAGTAAGCAGTGCAAAAGATGCTTCAACAAGATCCTTCCACTTTGCAAACAAAGCCTCGTAAAAAAACTGACTGTAGAGAGACGAGTTTGTGAAGTGCCTCTCACTGTTGTGCTTCTCTGTTATTACAACATCAATATGTCATAGGAAACATACGCAGATTTGCCTCTAACGTGGGTGAATTCAGTGCCTTTCTTCCCCTTCACTGTTAAAAGGGTACGTGTCCTCTCTCTGACTAGGCAATGATATGAATGAAACAAAGTTGCCCTACACGTTAGCATCAGGGAGTAACTCTGCCCATTCCGTCTTTGGCATGAAAATGAAATTTGCCAATTTGTACAATACTTTACAACAATTTAGCCTATTCGCTGCGTGTGTATTCTCGCCCATTCATTTTTCTTTCAAGTCTCTCGTGCTTGTCATGTTAAGTACTGCTCATATCTATTTACTTAGACCTTTTTTATGCTATGTCTCGCTTGCCTCTTCCTTCTGCATACGTATAATCTGTTTCATAATGGGTTCATATCAAGGGAAGAGAGGTTTCCCACAAGTACCCAGATATAATGATGGATTTCCTAAAAGACAGACAACTTGGGAGACCTCCATGGGCTCTTGGGAGCGTTCGTGCACCTAGATGGGGACACCTGATCCCACAGGATGTCTTTAAGAAACATTGTTAACCAATGTGAATAACGGGAGAGGGGTGATGCCAGGTATTACAATCAGGCACGATCAAGAGTGGCATTAGCATCCGGGAAATGGAACTCGAGAAATGAAACTGAATGATGAGGAACAAGAAGGGCTCATAGTTCGAGATCTGTATGGGAATATTCTTAGTTAAGACCGAGACATGGCCTCTTGAGACATCGAAGTGATTTACTGAGAAATCGGTAAGCTGTTGATACTCTAAGTACATAGCGGCGAAGAGGGACGATGTGAATCGGTAGATGTGGCGGGGGTTTGCTGGAAGGTGTAGTTCATCCAGTTTCCAGGTATGGTAGTGAGCCATATAGAGATGTAGATACGGATTCACAGACGTAGATATCTCGATACCCAGGGTGAGCAGAAAGGTCTGAGGTGAAAAATTAGGTCGTTGGAGGCGGATGATTTCTAAAACAGAAAAAAGGAAAGTTGAGGTGGGGTTGTTGTGTGGAATGGATGCTCGTAGGGAAGATGTCTGTGTGAGCGTTTATGAGCGTAGCGAAAAGAAGGGGAAAAAGGAAAGAGTGAGGGAATGTGTGGATAGGCTACGGTGAGGGTAGCAACAGAGGGAAATGAGAGCGATGCGCAAGGATAAGAATCTACAGAGGAGGTCCTGCCTCATTCATGCTCCGAAGACCTCCTTCTAAGAGAGAATCCTAGCGTTACCTAGAACTTCTTGACAAAGACTCCTGCAGCCCAAAGCTGCACTTCTTCCAGTAGCAAGAAAATGCGGACTCCTTTTGGAGTGGGAGGGTCTTTGGTGAGACAGTACTCCCAGTGATATATATGGTCTCGTCAAAGGTAATTTTTCACTTGCCATGTAACCTCATGCAGCCGGAGTCCAATAACACATATTCCATAGTTCATCCTACTACATAGATTTATACAAAGCCTCGATGGGTGTTGCTGTAACCTAATGGTTTAGAAATGTGTTGTGGACAATCCATTACAGTGTTTGAAACATATATGCACCCCAACGCAAGCTGATAGTCTATAGGAACTACTGTATGTGGATATAATTGCTTATCTAATTCATATATTGTCTCTAGTGTACTAGTGTAAAGTGGAATCGTATCCCATACTTATGCTTCTTGCGCACAATCTCATGTTACCTATAATAGTACGAAAGTCTTCTTGTAGCATGCAATTCCTTTAAACGTATGAGAATAATAAACAATCAGTTTCATTTGTGCTTCTTACCTTCGCCAAAAAAAAAAGATAAGCTAAAATCCCAACTTGACCGTCCGCTCCTATCACAATCGAAGTGAAAAAAAATCGTGTAAGATATGATGATAATAATCCTGATTAATAATTATTAATCAACAAAACATTATCACTCTCTCTAGATTATTGGCGATCCTCCACCATGACGTAGAATTCAATTTCATGACGTATTACCCAGAGTGATTTCCTTCGCCACCACAGAAGGTTCAGTTTCAGTCTAGAAATACCAAAGGTAATAACACTCTAATTGTGGCCTGCTACGTTCAGAGCCCAAGTTAAGATTCTCTTTCGTAAAGCTTATCCTGATTCTATATTTATTCATGTGGTCACCCTCCTCTCTCTCTCTCTCTCTCTCTCTCTCTCTCTCTCTCTCTCTCCAATCAACAATATCCATTCAATTTCTGAGGAGGTTCACATATCTCCAAATTTACTAATCTCGAATCCGGTCTCATTTCAGAAATTCACATAACGTAGTGCCCACATCTAGACCCAATTTTTAACCCTGTTTGATATTCTTATTTTTTATTCGTCCTGGATGAATATTCTCATCTTGAAATACCTCCTCCTTCCTTCTGTGTGTCGTACCTTTTTCCCTTGTCTTCTCCTTAATATCTTTTTCGATGAGGATAAGTAATGTCTTCTCATTAAGTGAATTCTTCCTCCTATACTTTCCTTCTTCCTTTTCGGTAATGTTCTTCATAAGTTTCGAAAAATGAATCTTCTCCATTCCTAAAAAAAAGATTTATCGTTTTGAAAAATCTTCAGTTTATTTTTTGAGCTCAAAATCCCTAAACATTTGTATATATTGAATATATTTTCAAATGCACGGGGTTCCTGAGCTGAAATCCTTGGATATAGTGATATACTTTCGAGCTTACGAGGTTCTTGCCATCGGATTTCAATAGTGATTATCAACCATATCAATTACTTACGCCACAATCCCCTCTTAAGTGTCGTAGGCACATCATAGTATATTCATTTCGACAGCAATCTTTCATTTCGCTGCTGGTTAATGCTGGTCGATCGACACTGATGTTTTGTTTTTTAAAGGTTCGGATATTATTCGTAGCATTTCTATCAGATGCAGAATTGCATTACTTCTGTATGTTCAGCTCGCTATCTCTACTCCGCCAGTGTCAGATGTTTTTTTCTTTTTCTTGATAAGTTGGAGTATTAAATACTGACACTGAAAGGGTGTTTCGTTAGTAGCACATAAATGGGTTGTTGATTCCTTTTTGCGCTGGGACCATGTTTTCTATTTTTCTACCATGTCTTATTGTTGTTGTTTATTCAGATTTTGAAGTTAATTTGAATAAGAAGAGAAAGAGTTTGCCATTGTCTTTTTGTAACGAAATTGGTACTATTGATTTCGCCTGAGAGCTCAGCAGTCTCCCCCTCTTCATATCCTTGCAACTGAGTCTTGCACAGTCTTGGTGAAGCAGGAA
>JAUTXX010515895.1:0-11683 GCA_032273605.1 Panulirus laevicauda | reverse complement strand
GGCCCGTGAATGCGTCAGGAACGCTAACCGTTACACCAGTATGATGTATAATGAACTGCACATTGACTTTGGCTGAAAATAAGCAGTTGAGAAATCATAGAATTCTTGGTGGGTCATGATTGTAAGTAGTTAATTAATCACTTAAGATCAAGGGGTGTTAGACAACCATACACCCTCCCCAGCTCCCACCAGGGGTGTTAGAACAATCATACACCCTCCCTAGCTGCTACCAGGGGTGTAACAACGACCATATACCCTACCCAGCCACCATCAGCGGTGTTACAACAACCATACACCCTGCCTAGCCACCACCACCGGTGTCACAACATCCCTACACCCTCCCCAGCCACCACCAGGGGTGTCACAACAACCATACACCCTCCCCAGATATCACCAGGGGTGTCACAACAACCATACATCCTCCCCAGATACCATCACGGGTGACACAACAACCATACACCCTCCCCTAACCACCACCAGGGGTGTCACAACAACTACATAACAACCATTCATCCCCCATCCCCAGCCACTCGCTTTGACGCCCGTCCACCATCAAAATTCGCACCTTCGTTACGCTCCCCATTCACCAGAATCTTTTTACCTCATCCACACATATTTTTTCTCCCTCTCTTTGACGCCAGGGTGACCATCACTCCCCACACTACCCCTCTCCCGCGGAGATACCTGAGACTGGTCGTCACTTGGGAGGTTCAGTCTAGTCCTCGCAGCTAGTACATCCTTCCTGCAGACTTTCTGAGGTAAGAGACGTCCTGTTTAGCTCACATAATGATAATGCGTTCTGTTACTAATCATTTTTAACTCTATAGCTTTATAACTATGTATGTACCTGCGTATGTAATTGTTATTTACATAAGACCATACTTTTATCTCTTTGGGTCCCGAGAAACATTCCTGGGTCGTGAAGATTTAGTATTGACGTGTATACAAGTCTCTCCCAAACGTGTCATCACAAAACGGGTGTTGGGCCACCGTTGTTGTTGGTTGTGAGGTGTCTGAGGGAGCAAGTACGGGTAACGCCTAGGGTTACTTACGCACTGGCTCCAGGTACCCACCTCTCTCCATCAGGCCCTTCCGGACGTCGGCTATGAGCCCTGGAGGGTATATATTACCTCTTGCTACCGTGTAAACCCCACCTCATTCCCCCTCTCTCCCACCCGACCTCTCACTCAGCTAATAACCCGAGCTATGTCATTCTCAACAACAACACTACCCCCCACGTCCATAGAACAAAGGCAGGAGCAGGAGCACCTGGTTTAAATCCCCCGTCGCTGTAAGCTGTTTGTGCCTCATCCCTTCCCCACTAGCGGTAGCTTGTAAACATCGCCATAACAGATCCCCTACTTGCATCCTCCCGTCTCCTTTAAACCATGCCCTGGGGGGTCCCTCCGTACCTATACACACCTCCAGTTTCCAGTAGCTATGCCTTGAGGTGATCTAGAAGTGACAAGAAGGCACGGGAAGTCGATATCTATACGATCGTAACCTTTCTGGGTCATAAATGCCATTCGCCAACGACCGCCTTTTCCTTTACACACGCGGTGATTCAGTCAACGTAAACTTCTGTGCAGATTAACCTTAATGTATCCTTAATGTTATCAAAACATCTGGCACAGATGTGACATCAAGCCTTTGAGCCAAAATGTTATGGTGAAGCCAGAGTTTCTTGTAGAGCCAGAGAGTGTAATAGAGCTAAAGGTTATACTAGAACAGAGGTTATAATAAAGTCCAGGGTTATGATAGAGCCAAAGGCTACGATATTGGTAGAGGCAGAGCCCTTTCAAGGCCACTAGACAGCGGCTTTTTGCACAGTAATTTGCATTGCCAGGTGCCAGAGAAGTCCCTGGGTCTGCGTGGTCTGTGTAACTATGTAACTCTACCGTGTAGATCAGAAGGTTGAATCAGCCTGGGTCACAGGAGCTAACCTTAGGGGACGCCAGTTTCGTTAAAGGAACGAGAGTTAGGCATTCAACACATACTCATTTTTTTCTCATTCACATAAATGTATAATATGAAAACTGACCCTTGATTATAATCTACGTATAGTATATTGTATCGTATCACTTTGCATTCCTGTAGTGGACGTTAAATCGTAGACTTCACAAGTGACAAGAGATATGATAAAAGGAAATGATTGACTTGTAGGCGGGGCAGCCTTCAGTACCGAAAAGATGGTTTTCAATTTCAAACGAAGATCAAGCTTTACATCTGGGTTGGAAGAGTCATGTGTGGCTGTCTGTACGCGGGCCTACCAGATGGTCTCAAGAAACATATTGAAAAGGAGGAAGGATACACAATAGATAAATCCACAGGACGGTTATCGGTACCTCATATGTCAGATATAAGACCCGAGAGCCATGTGACCTCTGCCGCTGCCGACTGTCCTCCTCCCTCCGAGACGTGTCAGGTCAGAGGTCAACCTCGGGGTCATGTTGCAGGTGAGAGCGGTAGTGCACGTCACCTGACCTGACCTCGTTTAGTGTCATCATAAACGAGATATAATCTTTATGTCTCCCCAATTACAATCACTCTCTCATGATCAACTACTCGTCTTTCCCTTGAAAGTATTTGAAGCTTAAATGGCATTAATCTATATAATGGAGTTTAAGGAACTGACCCGTTTATCCGGAGTCTGCTTTCGTCGGTCCTTTTAACTGCTGGGATATTAGCCAGTGGTGCCAGCACCCACGGGACACTGTGATGTACTTATTAACAGATTAATCTGCACGATTACCTGTTATATTTCTGATCTGCTATCTTCCAGCAATCATTACTCTGTCTGAGTAATATTTCTGATATCGCTTGAGGTGTGTATGATACTAAAGAGGAGCATCTTGGTGTAGAATCGAATTAGGTCAGGTTGAAAGGGTAGGACTGGCAACATTGTTGAGGTCCTGGTAGGATGACCTTGCCTGGCGACGACCCCCAACGATATTGCTGACCTGACCTCACGGAATTAAAGACCCTCAGTTTCCGGGTGTACTGTTGATGTCCGGACCTTTAAATTGATGGTCGGCGAGTGGGCGGGCGGCCCCTTCCTTCCCTTGGAGCTAGAGAGAAAGCGGGAGAGAGAGAGAGAGGGAGAGATGGTAGGAATAGAGAGAGAGAGAGAGAGATGGTACGTACGAATAGACATGGTAGTAGTAGAGTGTATGTGTATGTAATAACTGATACGTAATAACCTGTTTGTGGAGAACAGGAGGAGGGAGTTCTACATTCGTTAGGCCTTCAGCTCTTATGAAAAACATGCTCTCGCCAGGGCTCGAACCTGGGACCTTCTGCGTGTAAAGCAGACGTGATAACCACTACACTACGAGAGCTGTGTGTTGCGATCTCGGAGAACTTTGGTTTGTGTGTGTGTGTGTGTGTGTGTGTGTGTGTTTAGGAATGTATTGATTTCCTTGCCCTGTCTGTTTTACTGCCTGTTTGTGTCTGTTTTATATATACATTCATTGTTGTAGATATTTCTTGTTTAACCGTCACAAGTGAAGACATATAAGAGAAGACGTATGGTAATCATTATGTTCAAAATGCATTCATAGATTATTTTGCACAGTTAACACAGTAAACTCATGAATGGAATGCACAGGGGAAAAAGTCATCACATGCATAAAAAAAAGAAGCTCAATAGTGAATCGTTACCATGAGGAAATCATGTTTTTAGAATGATGTGACTTGAGTCATACAGTTTTATGTATTGATTGGAATCGATCCCAAACAACCGATTAGTTGATCGTCTGGGTAAAGAAGTCTGGAAAGTGATTAACAAGGGGGGAACTGATTAATGAGGCTGTGAAGATTTATATTTGAAAGCCTCGTGCCTGATTTTATCAACGCTGTAAACATCTGGGCCATGGCATTACATTCACCGAACGTTCTTAAGAGAAAAAGACGAGTTTTAAGTTGTAGGACACAGAATGTCGTCACCAGTGGACAGATCTCGCCTGATTATCATCTTTATCATCATCATCATCATCATCTTAGCTCTCTGTGCCATGCAGAAATTTCTTTTTTTTCACAGAGAAGATAAAGGGGAAAATAAATTCAGAGGAGCGGTGAGACGTCTTTGATGTGAGGGTCAGTTTATACAAAGGATGATACGATCGGGCCTCTTCAAGTGACCTACTTCCTTAATACTGGGAAATGAGTGACCTCACATGACCCTTGGGAGGGATACGTGGGGAGGAACCTTCTCCAACGGTCTCATCAGCTGCTTTAGAGTTGGGTCTCCTCCCGCCGACGACGCACATGTGCTCGGGATTTGTCACGCTGAAGCGCCACCAGTGAGGCGGAACACGGGGACACCTTGAGTCGGTGGGGTGGTTAGTGCAGTGGTGGTGATGAGGTCGAGGAGCTCCACATACAGAGGACCTGGTGATGGCTCCCCGAGGGATGCCAGACCACCCCTGCCCACAGGGGGAGGAGGAGACCCTAAACCTTGTTATTGGGTTTAAAGGTCCGGGCCTGGGAAGGGAGGGTGGAGTGAGGGGAGGCCTACTATAATCTTTAAATGCCAACGAGGGGGTTGCTAGTGTGGAGAGGTAGGCAGGAGAGGGACCACACCATGCGCCCCACCTCGTCCCTCTTTCATTGTGTCTTATACGTCATTCGCAGCTCTTTAAACATGGCGCCTCTCAGTATATACTTCACGCAGTAGTCCTCGCTTATGTATGACTTGGTATACACCAGACGGCATGAGCAACAGCAGCAGCGGTCAAAGTGCAGACGGTGTGATAGTAATACTCGCGCCGGTTACTGGACCCACTGACCCACACCAGAGATAACCCACCAACGTGGCTGCCATGCCTGTTACCAATGTGACAAGCCTCTCTTGTCTGGCCGTGTAACACGACAACAACGTGAGTCTCACGCCCCCTCATTGTCCCCAGCACGTGTTGGCTAGCTAGCTAGCTGGCTGGCTGCCTCCCTCCCTCCCTCCTCGTTGCCTCATGACAGAGTCCTGACTAGTGTTAAGTCAACAGGATAATGCGGTTAGCAGGTCTTCGGCTGCAGGGTGAGGGACGTGACGTTCTGCAAGATAGCGAGGGGGCAGCGTCCTCTTGAAGGAATACGACTGCTATGACCCTTCCACTCATACAGTGTAACCCCTTGAGAACGACGACTTAACCCCTTGAGTACGACGATTTAACCTCTTTGGATTAAACGAATTAACCCCTTGAGTACGACGGCTTAACCTCCTTCATATTAATGACTTAGACCTTTAGTGCTGCTATTAAAGTTGTCCTCGTAAGATTAACTCATCATACTCACGGTGTTAGAATGGAGCGTCACACTCCTGAAGTTATACTGCACCTGGTTCTTGTAATGTTATTCTCCTGAATGTGTACATTATTATAGGTCTTCGCAGTTGACAGACCATCGTGTTCCACGACAAACATCTGGTTATTTGAGTGACACATCACTCATGAGGAGAATATACCTCTTGATGAGGGATATCCTGCTCCTGAATGTCCGCGTTCATTGAAGGACTTTAGTCTCTCATTTGGAGGCGAAGTGTTGCCTTGGGAAAACGGTATGGCTTATCACCAGCGGTGTACAGTTTCATACCGGCCGTGCGTCTGTGGAAACAGCAGGTCTGACCCAAGAGTGAAGTGCTAATGCCACTGACACTGTGTCCATCTCTCATGATGCCTCCTCCTGTTACACCCGGGAGAATATTTTGATGAAGGTTGGTGCTGTCTGGTGAGGAACCTGGTTGTTCTCCCGAGACCCACCTGTGGATATACTGGGCAAGTTTACTTAATTTCAGAGATGAAATTCATGGTTGAATGCTCCCTATAGACTATAGACTATAGACTATATAGCTTCGTATATAGAGGGGATTTTGGGGTTCAGTCCTCCCACTCACTTTGGGTAATATTTGCATCAATACACATCCAGAATGAGTGAAAGGTTATTCTTTGGTCAAGACGATTGCCCCCTCAAGACGGTGGGACAACGAGATAAGCCCCCCCCCCAGTGTGTCCGGTTTCCTGATGACCTGCGACTGTATTGTGTGTCAGGTCGTTGCTTCGGATCGTCGAGTGCAGATCAGGGAGACTTATGATGGACCGATTGGCTTTCACGCGCAAATCCTCGTCGTCCCGCGCGTGCAGTGGACGGCCGATCCTCCTGCATTACCTGCTCCTTCTCCTCTTGTCTCCTCTCGCCAGCTGTCACAGGAGGCTTTTCGAGGCATCGCCAGGGCTGTTCAACCTCCCCAAGGGAATGCGGGTATAAACGGGAACGCCTCGCCTCATTTGACCTCCCGTTGTGAGCAGCGTACCAGCACACGAATGTATACGAACCACAACCGTCACCTCAACATACCTTAGTATTGACTTGAGTATAATACACTTACAACACCAGTCCTTTATCAGCTGTTAAGATGAACTTCTCGACGCGTAGCCATGACAGGTGAGCCTTGCGGGGTCTTTAAATACCAGAGGATCAACAAATCCCTCGATAGCGTTTTAAATCCCCAGTCATACGAGGGCACCACGCGGCTGGCGACCAGCTGACACGTGAGTGTTAAATGACAGATAAGTGTTTCTATACGTCGACATGATATATAGGAGAGGAATGCGACAAACGTTCTCATGAACCCATGTGGGTAAGGCTAGGGCAAGACAGGGACATAAGTGTCGACTGGGGTCAGAACTACACCTACAGCTTCTCTAAGTACATACGTTGTAGATATATCTACCAACGTATACCTTGGTTATATCTACTTATACATACACAATAGATGTATCTACAAACATTTACAGTATATGTATATACCTACGTATAGTGAACTATACTTCTTGAAGGTATACTACACCCAAGCTTACAATACTCATACACACGCGAATACATTATACATCCCATCACAAGAGTACACCATACATTCCATCATTTACATATACATTTAAATGCTACATATATCATCCCTTAATATACACACCTTGCAAGGCATACACAGATGCGTGTACCTTTATCAATCCATTACGCCTTGGTAAGCTTGATTGACCGGTGTGAAGGTGTACATATGAAGCGTACATGAATGCACGTGACCAGCATGAGTGCTCACGTGGCCCATAGTTACGCGCACGTGAGGGTGACGGTTAAGGATGCTGGCGAGGGTTGGCCCCGCACGTGATGGACGCACTTCAGTTTGCCAGTCATGCCAAGGTGGGGCTCCTCCTCTTTTTTTTTCTTCTTCTTAACAGTCCTCCTCTCACTCGTTATGTCATCCGGGGGACCGAGCGTCGTCAGCCTGGTGCCCAACACAGCAGCTCACCAGGATGTTGTCAGTGTGGTAATTCAGCCATTGGCTCTGCATGACCTCTTGTTCGCGACGGTATGGTGGAATGCTCTTTAGGCTCCGTCCATTATAAGGGTCAAGTCAAAGACTAAGGTCATAATGTTCCCGAGGAGGATTACTGTACTGTCGTGCTCTGGGATCGAACCATCGTCCTCAAGCATCGTACCGTAAGAAAAGCATCACTATACATACACCTGGTGCACATACGCATGGTATACAGCAGGGGAGCAATAGGTACATGCCCGGACGAATGACCTGGTAACCGTAACCCGATCTGCCGGGTGATGATGTCATGGGTGTAGCATTTAAACTCCCATGACGTCATTCTGGCTCTCTCACGTGGGATTTAAAACTTCTATCGCGTCACCTCCAGGCGAGTCCATCCTCCGTTCTCAGTCCTTTGAATCACCGTCAGCTGTGTCCAGATGGCAGTAACTTTATGCACACGCATGTTAGCTCTGGTATTAGAATGTTTTCCTTCCCCTTACATCCAAAGTATATAGAAGTTAAAGGGGAAAAAGAGCACATGATAAAAGGTTTATTGGCAAAATGAAAACATCTTCCGAATGATATTCTAACTGTTTCTGTTCTAGAGAGATGAGGTCAGGATGGAAGAGTGGAAAGTATATAGGTACAGAAATACACGGTATACATACATACTTTTTGTACACAGCAACACTCCCTCTGTACTAACAGTTTAAGTGGCACATTTAAATATTCTATTTATTCCTAACCATTATACACAATTATGATAAACTTAGTTATATTAAAGATTCCAAAATGAGTGTTTAAGTAAAGATAAAGCAGCAAAAACGTTTGAGGACCTAGGAAGGCATCCTTGGGAACTCCAGTAAAGAAATATGTTTGGAGGAAATTAGAATGATTTCTGTCTGTCAGTCAGAAAGTATTCGCGGACCCAAGAAAGCATCCTCAGGGACTCCACTTACAAAATACATTCACGAAGAGAACTAAGTCTCCATTTCTCACGAAGTAGATGGGAGAATGGAGACTTTGAAAGTAACAGACAATGCTGAGCATTACGCCATGAACTGATGGACTCCATCTGCGATTGGAGATGTACGTCACGTGTCACAAGAAGCGCTGAAGACAAACGTGATGAAATAATGTAATCTCTTATACGATTGGAGATATGCGTCACGTCTGTCACAAGACCAGGTGCTGAAGAGTAGCGTGATGAAACACAATGTAATCTCTGATATGGTAAGGCTGATAGGGAGAGTATATTCTCTGATAACATTGGAAACTGATCTTGTAAAACAGCCTTTTTAAGATTTCTCTCTTAGTAACACTGTGGACGCCACGGAACGGGTCACATGTACCGCCGTGCTCAAGGGTCGTACCGTCGCACCGCCTATTGCTTAAGGATCGTAACGTCGTGTTCAATTGTCATACCGTGGTGCTCGAAAGATTTAAGACCTAACTGTACCATTTTCATTGCAATCTGACTTTTAAACACAGATAACCATTGTTTCCTCTGGTTGATGCACTCAGCCTCCACCACAGACCACATAAAACCTGACCCTGTAATGTCATATGCATATCTCACATTTAGAAACCAATGAGAGGACAACGAAACTTGAGAACCAGGCTCTGGTTTCTTTCGGACCCAGTAATAAGAGATATGGTAGGAGTTTTCATATGGGTATATTGAAGAATATATCAGTCACAGTACTCGCACTATACCATGGTATATACGCACATTCAGAGAAGCATCTAATGCATATGTAAAAGAGTATACTCATCACATTACAAGTCATATATTCAAGTATATATAGAGATCTACATAAGTATTTGAAGAGGGCTAGACATTTAAGAGATGATGATAGTATAAAGGATTGAGGGATAGTAAAGGGATTGTATGATGCTGCAAGAGCAGTATAGTAGTATATCCCACACGTGAGTGAGGTAAGCGGACAGGCATTTGGAGGGTGTGCTGAAGGGGTTAATGTGAGGATGTAGCCAAGTCATGTGTCTATTGTTCGATAGCAGAGGCGGTGGGCGAGGCCATTCTATGACCACAGGGGTGAGCAGATCGCATACAGTATAGGCCTTGCCTCTCCCTACATCAATAGCCCTCGAGATGAGAGTGATAATTAAAGCATGATTCAGGATTATTGTACGCGAGATGTTGGATATATGGATGTCAGACGCCGAGGAAGAAAGAGAGAAAGAGATAGATTGAATTTTTGTGAGTGAGTGGTTCGAAACGTTTTCTTTCCGTTCTCTCTCCGTCCTTATACTTCAGGCGGATCTCGTCAATAAGTAACATGATCCTCGGATGATTTTTGCTTCATTGGGAATGATTATATCATGACCTTCCTACCCATACCGTGGGCAGTGGTACAAAAAGAGAATACAGAGTGTAACACAAAGTCGAGGGACCGGACTTCGATGATTAAGTTACAAGTTATGTTAAAAAGAATTAAGGTGAAAACATGACACTTGTTACATGAACCATAACAAAAATCGACTGAAACAGTTCGTGACTCATGTGTTCTGGTGTCTTTCCTGGCAAACATTATCATCAACAGACATAGCTATTATTTAAGGTAAGTGAATACCAGTTGACATTACTGAAGTTAGAATTAGGCTATTGTTATGCTGAAGTTATGAATACGAATGGATGGTACTTTTCTGAAGTATCGAATACTAATGGATGCTGAAGTTGTGAGTGCTAATGGCCATTATTTTACTGAAGTTATGAATTCTAATGGTTATGAATGTACCGACGTTATGAGTTCTAATGGTTATGATTTTACTGAAGTTATGAGTTCTAATGGTTATGATTTTACTGACGTTATGAGTTCTAATGGTTATGAATTTGCTGAAGTTATACAGCATTTACTGATGTTGCTGAGGTTTCAATGTACTATTTAAGCTTTTTAGAGATGCATACCGTTACCATGCTAATAAACTATATCAACAAATGAGGACATATTACTTGAGTGTTACTTAGTCAGCTCATGAGCCTGTTGTAACAACCTTGTTTACCAACGGACGTATCCCCAAGTCCCACTGACCCTGGAGCACGTTCGTGGCTCCTGGTCTGGTGTCCGAAAGCGCGTGACTTCATGGTAATGAGGAGGAAGCGCGCTGATTGGTCCCCAGCGCCTTAACAACCAAACCCCCTCCGTAGGACCGACCGGTAGCATGAAATCACGCTCCAGAGACCTCATAAAAAAAAAAGACCCCGGGAATTTAGCCTACTCACCGGGTAATGTATTTATGGTGTGAGAGAATGTTACGAAGTCGTTAGAACGGTGACAAAAGAATGAGAACCACCTTTGAAGACGCGTCCGTAACTTATGCCTTGTTAGGCCATAGAAGCCTAGGATAGGGTGGGGTGGGGGGGGGTTGAATAGAGGCCCATACAGAGGAAAAGGGATCAAGGGGGGCCCAATACGAGGTTTTACCTATTTAGTTGAATAGGATCGAAATCCAGTGGGTTATAGGATCGAGGAGTCATTATAGTGGGTTCGGACCCTAAGTGGTAGTAAAGAGGTCCTGGGAGCCGATATTCTCTCTCTCTCTCTCTCTCTCTCTCTCTCTCTCTCTCTCTCTCTCTCTCTCTCTCTCTCTCTCACACCCACACACACACACACACACACACACACACACACCGGCAAAGAGGAGTAGATAAGACAGCAGCAGTATTTAACTTGAGTTCCTGGATACTTAAGCTATACGCAGACGTATCTTCGTCATCTTGGACACACACACACAGGCACAAGCGTCGGTGCCGCTATAAGTTACCGTAGTAGGTGCGGGACTTGTGTGTCAAGAGCCGTGAAGTATGATACCTTGTGGCGTTCGCGCAAGCAGCGATCTCGGATTAACCGTGGTCGCTGGAGAACTAGGAACCCTCAGAACCCCGCCGTAGACGTGAGTCGCCCAAGCCAGAGCCCATGGAACACCACCGCACCCATAGTCGTACAGTGTTCGTGTGTCATTTCAGTCCGTCAGGGCGGCGAGTTGAGCAGTCTGTGTGTGTGTGTGTGTGTGTGTTGTGTTGTTGCTCGGCTCGATAATGCTGGTGTTGGTGCTTCTCAGCAATTGACCTCGAGTCCCAGTGACAAGGGTATTGTGCAGTCAGAAGTTGTTGGCCACTTTCCAGGCCCGTGTCAGCTTTATGGTAAACGTCCCGCTGGAAATGACCAGAGGAATCCTCACGTGATGGTGGGCCAGTGTCTTGGTCTTCCCACACCCATAATCTTTGGATATTGTCTGGAATGTGCTGCGAGAGACGCTATATTATTAGCATAAGATATAATGCAACACTTGTCCTCCATGATTCCTCTTGTCCCCTCCGGTGTAGGAATGGCAGGCTCACTCACTTGT
>JAUTXX010515862.1:0-11685 GCA_032273605.1 Panulirus laevicauda | reverse complement strand
TATCCTCTCATGGCCCCCTTCTCTGTTCCTTCTTTTGGAAAATTTAAAAGAAAAAAAGAGAGGGGAGGATTTCCAGCCCCCGCTCCCTTCCCTTACTTTTTGCCCAATCTTAATGGTGATGCGATGAGGCTGAGTTTAATTGATGGTAATTTTTATAGATTTTCTATTACATTTTTTGTCTCCATCATTAAAAAAATATCCTTAGTTACTTTTACAATGAAGTGCAAAAGAGTGAGACCTCTGTGGTTTCTCTCCATCCATTCTATAATTTCACAGCCCACAAAAGCAAAAACAATCTTTTCAGTCAGAACAATATTTGTGACATCTTTCATAAAATATTTAGTTTCTTAATCCATATTCACTATGCTTTCACAATCTACATCCTGAAACTAAAACAGAAAAATGCAACTATTTGCATAATTTAAGCAATTATTACATTTTGTATGTCAGTTGATGGCCATTACTTAATACATAACATCTTATATTGAGACCGTTTGTGTCTAACATATGATAGGAAAAATTCCATACATACAGTCCTAACAAACATATATATTTCAGTCTCAAATGGGACAAATGCAAGAGAAGCTTTTGAGTATAACATGCTTACTAATAGTAGAAAGCAAAAAGTTTCTACAATGCATTTAAAAGAATTTCAGCCATTTACATAACTTGAAATTAAAATGCCTAAGATTCATAGCAAGCATAATCAAACACATGCTAAGGCCTCTTTCTATTGGATTTTCCGATGAAGCAGACAAAATTAATAAGAGGAAACACTTTAAGGGAACTAGGTTTGTAATATTTGAGGGGCATGTTTAGGGAAACTAAACTTAAGTAGTACCCTTACTTGCTGTAAGACAGTGTGTGAAATGCGCAGTGAAAAATATATTCAGGCATTAATTGTCACAGTTTTCTGGAATTCTTGTTTTTTAAGAAAATATTAATAATTCACTATTCTGAAAGCCATACATCCTTTTCAGTAAACAGTAAATTTATAAACAAAGCATTAATCCCTTAATGCTTCCCAAAATTTTCCTTTTCAATCTTCAAGATTCAAATTCTTAAAGTTGTTTACATAATGTATTTAACTGATTAAAACCATTTTAAGAGTTATTCATCTACTTCCAGTGTAATTATTTGTCTGAATTTGGTAAATGTGTCAGCACACTGCACTAAAATGTGTTGGAGTAAGGCCTGAGTGTCAAGGGAGATGCCATTGCTCATATTTTATCCTTTATTTTGCCTACACCAGAAATCTGATGACTGATTATCATTGTTTAATCTTGTATGATTAATGTTTTCGTACTTTAAGAAATGCGATTCACTGATAGTTTTCTATAACAGCAAAACTATAAAAGTTTGATACATTACTTGCTGCACCAGTCAGATGCAGTATTTTCAAAGTAAGGCATTCATTGGCACCACTGCATCCACTTTTGTTGCTAGAAAACCTTCTCCTGCCTCATCTTGGTAAACTTTCAAAGCTGACAGAATCAGATGTCTATAAAATCTCTCTACACGAGATCAAAAGACAGATCATCATTGTCAAGTATTAAGAATCTGCCTAGTCCTCTAAACCTAGTTTAAGGCTATTTATTTTCTTATTGGAAAATTCACAAAAATGCACTGTCATTTGCATGGCTGGAGGATGACTGAGAAAATATACACTGTCACCTCAGTCACCACTCAAAGTATGTGTGCAGCCAATAAAAAGAGGTGTGAAAGTTGATGCATAAACACCCATATAGAGGCATTGCTCAGCTTTATTAAATATCCCTCTAGAGATGTTAAGGGATTAACAAGCTGATATTTGGCAACCCAATTCACTTTAGAAAATTATGAATGAGAACTCAAAAACCAAAAATCACGAGTGAAATTACAAGTTTTAGGAAAAAATTATCACATTTCACAATATCATCATGCTAACAAAACATGTAAAATTAATACTTTTAAGAACAAATTCGCTACCTCGCTAACGCGGGAGACAGAAAAAAAAAAAAAAAAAAAAAACCATATAATTAGGTTGTGGGCCGTATTTACATAATGAGGTGTACTGAGAAAAACTAATGCATGATATATGTTCACACTTTTTACTGTTATATATGCCCAAGCTTCAACTTGCTGAAGCAAGGAAAGACACAAAACAGTATCAGTTTCTGCAAAAATAACACCTTTGGGATATACAGGACTCTACAAATAATAATTGATTTATTCAAGGTATGATCAACATAGAGTATTTTTAAGCATACCTTCTAGTAAAGCCTCTTCTTCCAATATCATTTAACGCATGAATGTAATACAGATGAATATATCAATGGAAAGGAAAGAATCGAGATTTAAGCCCTTACATGCTGTGAACGTATATATGGATCCTACCCTGTAAATGCTGAAAGTGTATGTACAGAAAAATCTCTCAAATCAGCATTCCAAAAGCCATTTTCACCAACAAACCACAACTAACGGTGGTAGCTTACAGCATGGCCACTACAAATAAGTAGCAACATCAATCCTCATTGCTTTCTGCCTCAGTTTACAACAGCTAATTTTGGGCCTTCTTGGTACAATTGATGTGTTCATAACCCTGAATATAAAAACTTTCTCTTATGATATCAGGAAAAAATTGACGAAATATGAAATTAGATAAACTGTGAGTATTATTTTAGAGTATGGGTACCTCTTGATTTACGCCATTTTTAACATACTATGCATGATCCATATACAGCCTTTTTAATATATGCACGCTGAAGTTAAGAATAATGCAACCATCATTGGGCTGGCAGAGCAATAGTGTGGCAATGCCTGTACCATGCAAGAAGTGCAAGTATGCACCAAAGTGTCTTTTAAGTTCTGGTACCAGTGATGCTAAGATGCATAAGGCCATCACCACTGAGGTTAAGATGGGCATGTTCAGTATTATGAGAAAGGTGAATGAACAGCTCATATTAAGCTTGGACTTCATGAATCTACTTTACTGACTTCGTGAGAGTGCAGAGAAGATCAAGGATAGTACTAAGAGTGGAACATTAATCAGTGTATGTAAGACCTCATATCCGTGAAGTTCAATTATGGAGAGAATAGAACGAATGTTAAGCATATGGATTGAATACCAACAGACAAAGGCCCAGAGTATATATGATGACTTGACAGTGGAAGCAGGAGCAGGGAAGACATTTCAAGCAAGTCAAGGTTGTTTCATGTGTTTTAGGAAACACTACAATTACCACAACATCAGGGGGTGGGGGGGCTGCTGCTGCTGATGTTGCAGCTCAAAATTTCCTGGAAACCCTCAAGACCATTATTGAGGAATGCGGTTATTCTCCAAAGCAGATGTATAATGCGGATGAGGCCAGATTGTTTTGGAAAAGAATACCTTTTGAGAACAGAAATTTCCTGTGTAGACAAGACTACACCAAGGTTCAAAGTTTGCTATTTTTTGCTTTGTACAGTATGTACATTATAGTATTTTATATTTTCTGGTACATGTATACCATAATTCTTCAGTGGTATAATATCTGGGACAGTCTTATTTATAAACAACCTAAATTCTGTTATTTCCATAATTTGATTTATGCAATTTTGTTTTACAGGACCATTTTCAAGAACATAACTTGCATAAATTGAGAGGTAGCTGTAGTCTTACTTGATGAATCAATGTAGTGTGTAATATGGAAAATGAGAAGCACATAAACAAAGTCTTTCTTAATTATTCACTTTATGCACAAGTGTGTTCTAGTAAAAATGCTCGAAAATACAGCTTAGTTTATTTCATATTTTTGTAAATTGTCTTCTCCCAAAATTTCTAATAAATGCTTTAAGCTCAGGGCTATTAACACACCAAATGGTACAATCTCCATATCTACACCAAAATAATGTTTTTACAGCCATGTCTGACATGAATATTCTTGAGCACAAAGAAAACAAACTTGCTAACATTTAGCTTATGTACAAAACCAAGTAGTCATCATGGTGGCCTCTCTGAAACATATAACGTCATGTATAAATATATACATAACATACACATAACAGCTAGAGACTGAGTGTGAACAAATGTGACATTTGTTGTCTTTTCCTAGCACTACCTTGCATGAATGCGGGGGAAGAAGGGGTGCCATTTCATGTGTGGCAGGGTCGTGGCGGGAATGGATGAAGGCAGCATGTATGAATATGTACATGTATATATGTATATGTGTGTATGTATATGTATGTATACATTGAAATGTATAGGTATGTGTGTGTGTGTGTGGGCGTTTATACATATACATGTGTATGTGGGTAGGTTGGGCCAGTCTTTCGTCTGTTTCCTTGTGCTACCTTGCTAACGCGGAAGACAGCAACAAAGTATACTAAATAAATATAAAAATATTTTTCTTGTGTCCATATTCACACCTAATCTATTACATTCATTATGGTATAGGAGTAATTTAAATGGTGTGTCACTTTGAAAAAGTAAGAAAACATACACCAGGTCATAAAGATTATGGAAGATGTCACTGTTTACTAGGGCAAAGATGGGTATGTTTAAAGATATCGTGGTCCCAATGTGATTGTGTGGACATATAGCTTGGGCCTTAAATTCATAAGAAATGAAGCTGGTGAACATTGTATGGCTTGAGGATGTTTGATCATTTAAGGAATAACATTGCAAGAGAGGTGTGATAGGAATTGGAGTATAATTGAGAGAACATAGTGGGATTTCCTGAAGTGATTTGGATGTTTGAAAAGGATGAACAAAGATATTGTATAAGAGGATATATGTGACAGAAGTGAAGGGAGCAAGGGAACAACTTCAAAAGAGATGGAAGAACTTACTGTAAAAGTCATAGCTATTGGGGCCTTAGCATTCAGAAAGGTTAGAGGTGTGTGTGCATGATAAAATGAATTAGAGCAATGTTGTATACAGAGGTTCCTCATTTAACTTGTCACTATTCCAGATAGATCTGATTATCATAATTAATAGCATTAATAGATATTCAGTGAATTAATGCTATTTATGAAAACCCACAATGTCATAGCCCTTGTAAGGAGGTACAAATTTCTGTCATATCAACAAATGGTTTCTCATCTAAAATGTCCCCTGTCGACAATGCAAATTTTATTTCTGATGTAAAATGCTTTGGCTTTCCACTACCCCTTGAATAAAGGCTCTTAGAAGTCCTGCCTCTTGTAGAGCTAATGGAAAAAATTATCTCCCCAGCTGTTTTCAAAGACATTTCTGTCGAAGCCTCTTATCTCTAGGGAGTATACTGTATCTGGACAGATGACCTATTTAGATCAGACACATTGTCAGCAGAAATGCCTGTAGGGTAGAAGTAGTAAGTAGTAGCACCCTAGGTGGTTCCCTTTGTCACTAAGACCAGTGCATTATTGCTGACATGTATTTCCAGTATGGGGAAATTGCAACAGACACACTGTTCTGGGATTGGAATTCCTGGAACAAGCTATATCTTTTTCGCTTAGTACATCTTATGGTTAAAAATCCTTTTGTGGTTTATCAATGATGGTAACCCAAAAGTGTACAAACAAACTTAGTACCAGAGACCCCTGCAACTTGCCATATTCCTCAGGTTTTATAAAAGAACCTTGACTTCAGTTCTTGGATTCTGGAATTTATGTACATACATTTTATCAAAAGCTTTGATATGCAGAGGTTTAAAAATCATTTAATAGATGAACATTTACATAAAATTCACTCTTCCACTCAAAGACAGTATCAGTCAGCAAGGAAAGTCTTTCAGTCCTTCTTAGAAGAATGTGGTGACTGAGGCCTTGCACTTATAGCCTTCTTTAGCCCTTTTATTGCATAGAATAGTGCTTGTAACACTATTGCCTATGTGCCTTTCAAGAAGCCACTTGTTTGGGTTTTGGTATTAATGCAACAGGCCCAATTGGGGATAACTTCTTTTATGAGAAGATTGGTTACTTCTCCATGGATTCCCAAATGGGAGATTTCAAAAATCATAGATATCTTACAATCTTTTGTTTTATTGGCAGTTGAGTTACTCAACATCTTCTTATGAAAACTTTTCTTTATAGGCTTCAGCTGTAGAGGAATAGCAAGTGAATTACACATTATATCCAGAGACAAGAATTTTGCTCTCTTTGATGATAGTCTCTGATGATAAGATAAAACCAAAACTTTTAGATTACACTAGTGATTGTCAAGGGGATCATTTATTTGTGCTCCATGCGAACTTAAACCCCTTTCAGTGAATGATACCTCTACATGAGTCAAAAAACTCACTTTATTCAGTTACCTTGAGCTTTTAGCTAAAGCATATAATGATGAAATTGTCCCATACTTAGCCTTCCTCAGAAACCTTTCACTGGAACAAGTGAAGAAAAAGGAGTCTTTGGCACTTTTGTCATCAGTACCTTCAGTCCTGCTTAGCTTTGGGATTCCAAATCACCAATGAAGATATTTCTTTTCACTTTTGGGTTTAGTATCTTATCTAGATGTTTTTTCTAAATTCTCTTTCTTCATGTGGGTATGTTCCCACATTAGAGATGTATCAGATGTCTAAAGTCAGATTCATGGATGCAAATATCATGCTTACGTATTTTGCGGATGCAGATGTCAGTTTCTGTTAGGTGCGGATGCAGACGTCAGATTAAGACATTCTTGCTGATGTGGATGTTTTCAGGATATTTTCTCATATATTTTAATAGATTAAGAATTATTCATTCATGATAGAACATCAGTAATTTTCAAATGGCAGCTACTTTCATTACAAAGTATTGTGTGATTGTAGTTTCTTCTTGTTATGATGAGTTTCAGCCACACAATTTGTGTGTTACCTGGATGCGAACCCAACTCATCGTACATCACACCAACCACTTTCCCAACCTCCACCCTTTTGAAAGTGGTTAACTTAACTCCTAATCTATTAACAGCTGTTCTTTCATCACTCAGTTATTCAGTATTTAAAGTTCAAGATATGCAGGCAAGTTTTTCTTCATAAACAAAAGTTTCTCTATCTTTTCTGCTTAAAGTCACTTATATTTTGCATCATAGATCAAGCCATCACCACAGAATAGCTGCTCACTAGGAATGCTGCTTGGGGGACAGCAAAGATTGCAAGTGACCTTTGCCAAATTAGGGTAGATTCTCATCTTTTCTTTCCACAATCACAAACTGTCTTCACTTGTTCCATTGTCTCTCTTTTCCTCGTGATACCTCTTAGTATCTTCCATTGCACTCTTCCTTCCTGCATATGTTTTATAGGTGGGTGTTGGTTGTGTTAAGTGTTTGTGTTTTGTCATCTCTTCTTCGTTTTCTGGTTGGTTTGTCATTTTCATTTGCCGTGGTGCTTAGCTGAGTCAGCTCCTCATATAGTCTAGCAACTGATGATTTCACTTGATCAGCGATGTGAGAATAGGAAACGAATTTACTTTTATATCTTGGATCAAGATATGTTGTAACTGTGTACAGATTTTCATTTTCAAACCAGGAAAATCTTTTTTCAACATCAGCTCGCATTTGTTTCATGATGTTTACTGTGTTGATTTTTTATCTTGGAGTGACTCAATCATTGATTCGATATTTGGGTCAGAGTCCAAAACTGAAGTATCAATTACTACAGAAACTTTAGATGCTGAGTCACTCACTCTTTTTGCGATATCTTCATAAGGTTCTAGAGCATTTGCTTATTTGGACATTATTAACCATTCATTGGTGGTGACTTGCTTTTTTGGAATTGGTAGCAGCATACAAAGATAGTGACTCCTCTATTTCTAGTGTTCTTTTCCACATGTGCGAGGTGCTGTTTCACCTTGTGAGTGTATCATGGACTACACATAGCTTGGCTTCTTGCTTAGGCTGTCCTGAATTGTTTTTCGGTTCATCTTGTGCCATCACTGAGTGATGAAAATGAGTAGCAGTGTTGTGACATTTCTGAATTATCTTGTCTATTTCATCTTGTGATGATATTCCAGTTTTAACAACTTGGTGTGTTTTATGCACAGCACAGTCCAAATCATTTACACCTGACAGGAATAAAGCTATTTTCATATTTGCTTCAGCATAACACAAAACACATTGCACATTTATAATAGAAATGTCCCACTTCTTCAACAAATCAAACTTTCTAGAAATATACTCTCCTGTGTGCTGTTCTTGTAGTGGTTCAGCACCTAACACAAAGTTCATTCTTTCAAAGTCCTTATTGATAGCACGTGCAGTTAGACTCAGCAGTGAAACACCTGCTGAGGTATCTGACCACAAATCCGTTGAGGAAATCTTGCCGTCCTACTTCACTACATCAATCAGTTCTTTTATTTCGTTGAAAACATACTCATACATGTTATTACTTCAGCCTGTATTGTGGAGCAGCTTCAGCCACCATGTCCTGAACATGACCGATTGGTAAATCATCCATTACTAATATTTCTGCAGCACACTTATCCAGTTTCTTTGATTTAAAGTTAGAAGCATCCCACAGTTTTCCACTCCGAAAAATTCTTCAACATTTCTTTGCTTAATGTCAGACCACTTTTTGTAAAGGAATTTTTTGTCTTTAGTTTCTCATCTAACATTTCTTTCTTTCTTCTGCTTCTAACTCTTCAAACTCTTCTTTGTGCATTGATTTCAAATGATTTTTCAAAGGTATAGTTCCACATCCTTTTCGAGAATAATCTTTTGTGCACAAGACACTGCACTAGGTTATTTGGTTGTTCCACAAGTAATTCCACACTTGACAGTTTCTTGATGCCATTGTACATAAAAATGAGAGCCAGTAAGGCTTAGTAACTTGATTATTTCACTTCAAGCAGTGTGATCGAGTGACACATTGCCTACCTAAGGCAAGCTCCTATACACTGCGGTCAGTGCGTGGTGACTCATATGACTCACGCCAGCTCCCCATAATACTTTATCACGGAGTGATGAGAAATGCTCAACCTTGCCAGATCTTGTTTTTCAGTCTTCTTTTGTATATCAACCACATCCTCTTTGTGTGTGGTAAGGATGCAGATGTTTATTAGATTGTACATGCGGATGTTCCACATATGCAAATGTGGATGCAGATTTCTGATACATCTCATCCCACGTTAATGGAACAGACTACAGAGGAGAGAAATTAGTCATAAAAGTAGAAAACCTTTTATCTCTCTAAGCCATGTCCCTTGAGCATTTTTAATGGGTTTCTTACCCAACCCTGTCTTTCCTTCTCTATTCTTATAAAAACTTTTCATGAATCCAGTGACCACTTTTGGCATGACACTCACAATCTGTCTATTCTAAGCTGCTTGCTTAGTGGTTCACTGATTTCACCTCTGTAATTTGTCTGTGATTGTTTCAGGGCAAGTCCAAAATAACAAACTGCCAGAGCCTGTGCCGAGTGATAATCAAAGGATGAAGAAGGCCATTGGTTACTTACGAAAGTACAGAGTTGAATAGTTTTAACCCAAATTTCATGAAGATATACAATAGAATGTCCTTCATGCTTGTGAGACACCACTTTGGAGAGAAAGAGTTTTTCAGATTCTTCATTTTATGTTGATATTAAGTTATTTATATCTGATTGAATGGAAACTTGCTTATCTTATCGCATTCTCTTTTTACTGCAAACCAGAATCCAGATATACAATTGATTCCAGTACAGAATGAAGAAGTTAGGAAAGTTATTGGAAAAAAAGGATTGATTATCAAGGAAATAGAGAGGTTCTCCGGTGCAGTTTTGCAGATAGTCACCAACAACGGTCAGTCTAAGGTACGTAATTATATACAGAGGAAAAGGAGTTTCCCATTCTCAGGTATGTAATCATATTCAGAGGAAAAGGAGTTTCTACTATTCATTAATTCAGCTACTGTCTCTTTATGGCCTTTTGGTTTCTTCCAAGACAATGTGGATAAATCTCAATACTGCAGTACACTATTGATGTAGAAGCAATCCAATTGCTTTTTAGCTAATCAGGGATGAATGGCCTCTTCAAAGACTTTCGCCTGTGCTTGCCAGACACCACATTCCTTAAGACACCAGCAGTAGTCGGCCAGTTAAATGATGTCCCATCGGCCTTGACAGCGTTCCTCCATTACTTGGATGTCCTTGCGAAAACTTTCCCCCTGCTCTTCACTGAAGTCACCACAATTCTTTGGAAAATAGTCCAGATGAGATCTGAAGTGCATTTTTATCGACATGCGTGCACCTAGTCTTGAGACTTCTACTCAACGAATCAATGCAAAGTCTCCGTTCAGTGGAGTCATACTTCAAACCCATTGATTTATCAGGTCTGCAATTTCGTTGCAGTAGACCAGCAAAGATGCCTCATCAAATGAAAAGAATTTTCGGAACTTTCTCGCGGTTTCTATACCAAAACTTGTTTCCAGTGCCAGCAGACGTTTCTCACGAAGGCGTGAACCTAATAGCTGAGCAGTCTCTTTGGACAGGTTCAAGTCTCGTGTAAGATCATTGAACTCGGCTCAGTGGCAATGGTTGGTCCTCCTCTCCTGGCTTGAGTGTACCAGACTTACTTCCATCGGTCACATCTCCAGCCTCTGATTCGGACGACGATTTCATGTTACCAACAGGTTCAGGAACAGGAACACCTGGGCTATGGGGGACTGGTTTTATTGCTGAGGAACATCTGGATAATGATGACGCTTACTCTTGCGAATGATGCTCTGCAGATCTGCCATCGAAACACCAAATGGCATACTCTGTTTTGTTTCTCCAATTCCGCAGGTTTCTGAACACATATTTTCGAACAAATATGAGGGGCAAAAAGTTTATTTTGGTCGCCTAGTTTTAATCCAAAGCATATGACTTCCTCACAAAATGCGTATACGCTCAACGGTCTAAAAGAATCACCTCTCTACATATATAGCAGAATCTGTCAAGGGGGTTCTTACACATTCGATTCATTGTTGCATCAATTTAGATCTATAAGGAAGAAAAATAGGTAATTTTAAAGGCACCAGTGACAAGTCAAGGACCAAAATATAATTCATAAAGGCCAGTTCAATAACAATCGAAACATATCTGTACTTTTTCAAATCTAGCATATCTTAAGAAAAGAAAATGACCTGACAGAAAAATGGGGTTCATTTTCTTAATTCATCATAAAAAAACTTATCCTAAATCAATTGAAAAAACTTCCTTTGAAAAAAGTTCCGAAACACAGGCCTGTGTTATGTTCACTATACGGAAACAAATCAGCACTATATGTTCACTAACACATTAAAAAGCTCAATACTATACAGTATATCTGATCGGCACTTAGGACTCTTCTGACTATACATTACACATATTAGCACTCTGAAGTACAGTATGCTATTCGCCAAATATGTTAATATTAATAGTTGACTACGTTCACAATACAGGTATATTTGACAGTAAACACATCATCATAGACTAATTTTTTATCCTAGGATTTATTATTCATTGCCCCTATGAGGTATTTAAATAAGAAACCTGTTTTGAGTGGTTTACAATTACGAAATCTACGTTTTGGGTATCAAATTCGTAACTATGCTTAAGATATTTTAATTGCGTTGATGTTTGGCACATCAATTCAGCTGCACGATATTTAAGATATCAATTTAGGTTGTTTACGTAACTCAAATGCGTCTTTTTTTTTAACTAAGATATCTTATTACATGACAGCTAGAGACTGTGAACGAATGTGGCCTTTGTTGTCTTTTCCTAGCGCTACCTCGCACACATGAGGGGGGAGGGGGTTGTTATTTCA
>JAUTXX010515851.1:0-11685 GCA_032273605.1 Panulirus laevicauda | reverse complement strand
AGTCCATACATATATGGCAATGAAGGGGACAAAGATGACAAATTTTTAATGAGAGAATTATTACCTTTCAACAACAGGTATATAATTGACGTTGTTTGCTGCGTGCGTTCGTACGTGCGCAGTGGTTGTTTGACAGTCATGTTTGTATCGCATTTCAGCATAAAAACCTCGCTTATGTCTGACCGCTGAGTTGACGTTTTCGTTAGGGATCGAATTACAAGATGTTTCTTCACTCTTTTACCTACAAGAAAATGATTGTCTTTTATCATTTCACGTATGCTGATGACTGTCATGGCTTCCTCCTGTGTGTTGCTATTCGCCCTTCGATATGTCTTATCTTCAAAATCATATAAAGCAAAAGAGGCAGCGAAAAGAGTGGGATTGTATGGATGTAGACATTATACCTAACACAGTCACGAGATCGTACGTATACACATGAAGGGTCAATCACCGTGTAGTGCCAGTAGTGACATAATCCTTATAGCAGTATCCAACACTGTGTTGGTAAGAGACATGTAACTTCATGTTAGCAGCAATGTATTGGTGTTGTCAGGGACAATCATTCTTGATCCGTCATACTATATATCTTCTGTGAACTGTGATGCTATGTCATGCCTGAATGTGATATCTATTTCATTAGCTGTATAAAATCATTGGTAATGATGCATGTTGCTGGTATTGCCCTCCCCTGCCAAACATGGCTCAGGTAGTACGTATCATGAAAGTGGACAGACGGACGGAGGAAAACTTCAGGTCGTTGGTATGGCGTACAAGAAAAATCATTTCAAATTTAGATTAATTCTTCATTAATGTCAAACGTATGAAAGCCTGTCCTTATAGATAAGCTATCATATAGTTCATTTTCTCGCATCATGTAACTTAGTACCATCAAATGACAAAGCCTTTCGATTCCTCTCTTATCCTTAGTTATCGAACATTGGCAGCCTGCAAGATTGTGAAACTAGAACTAAACTCAGGTTGTGTTATAGGGAAAGTTGTATAAAGTTTAGTTCTCATTATTATATTCAGTCTTATTCCTATTGATAGAACGCTTACTTTTGACTGATGTTTGTGTTTCCACGACAGCCGAACCGAAGTTCAACTTGCAATGATTACACAGGGCTTGTAGTAGTGACACAGTGAACTTTGAAATTCTGACATATTGACTGGCTGTATACCTTGTAAAGGTGGTAAAGTAGACGATCTGATGGCCCTATCGTAACTTGTATGGGAAGTAACGCTTATGTCTAGGATGATAGTTAATATGCTGGCAGTGACATATGTTGCCTATTACGGGATAACTTTTGGCAGTCTTGTCATTGTTTATATTGATATTGGCATCATAGCTTTAGCAGCACTCTCATCATGCCTGTATGGTGTTGGGGCTATAACCAGACATGCGTGTGATCGTTTAAATTGAGCCTGAATTATTTCCTTGCGCGAAAACACACGTAAGTGCTGCCTTTGATTACCCGTCCAAAGATTTTCGGGGTAACTAATCCAGTTCCTTTTTAAGAATCCTCTTTTTGCCGAGGCAGATAAAGCTAGAACAACGGACTTGATGTCGTGAAACGGTATGGGGCAGGAAGTTGATACAATACCAGCCACGTTGCACTGCTGCATTAAAGCGACTGACGCCTCAGATGCACCTACTTGCTGCTGGCTCACTCTGACTGATACACCAAGCAGTGCACGTCAATACTCTGGTGCCAGTCTGTAGAATTTGTTGGTGCGTTCACATTTATTTCGCGTTTTCACTTTCCCTTTTCTTTTATCAATTTTTCTCTTTCACTATTTACACGTCTGTCTGTTTTTCTGCTCACCCACTTTGTTTTGCTGTTTGCCCGCCTGTTGATCATTTCTGCCTCCCAACACGCTTATCTCGCATAGCTGAGTCTGGCCTGCAAGGCCAACCCTGGCAACAACACACTCCCGACACCGCATATACCGTGCTAGACGTGTTCACACTCCCGACCCTCCACAGTGCGACGCAGATGTGTCTAGTTCAGACGTTATAATGTGTCCCTGATATGTGGATATAAGCAACGGTTTTAAGTTAACTGGATTAAACTAGAGATTACTGTGTGGACTGTGTATAACAGTGCTTACTATATTTGTATGGATGATCGGATGTTTCATCGGTGTGTCATAAATTTATGTAGTGACAACAGTTGTTGCATTGGCTGATCTTGATTTACGTCGAGGAGAAAAAGAAGACTGCAATGGTGTTCTACGTCGCCAGGTAACATATACTTCCCTACTTGTGAAAACTTTACTGAAAGTAACTGTTTTTGTTTCTGTTTTCTAAGATGATTGCTATAACTTTACTAACTTTTCTCAGTACATGATTGTAATGTTCTCAGTGCATGATTGTAATGTTCTCATTGCATGATTGTAATGTTCTCATTGCATGATTGTAATGTTCTCAGTGCATTATTGTAATGTTCTCAGTGCATGATTGTAATGCTCTCGGAAAAGTTTTGTCTTTTTTGTTTGTTTTTTCTAGATGTCGTTGCGCTTCACCCTTCCTGATACTGTCCCATCAAGAACTTACTCTTTGTTGTGCTTCTGTAAGGAAATGTTGCCATAGTTGCTTGACACTGCCATAGTTGCTTGACACAAGTGCAGTTTTTAAGATCACCTGATCTAGCCAGCGGTGTTGGTCTCTGGCTGTGTTCGCATCCCTTCTCGTTGGTTGAATACGCGTCGTGTACCATACAATAACACCATCATTAAGTGGTGCCTCGCGCCATAGTCAGCGCCACCACCATATGACATCTCTCGCCACACTTAGCATTACCATATGACACCAGGGTACAACCACCAACATCATAAGACAACACACAACACTTCTATGTGACACCCCCCGCCACAATATAACTATCAGCTCCACCATCACGTGACACAACCCCTCACACTCAACACCACCATTCTGACGCCACAATAAGATGAGCGTCGCGTGACCATCATGTAACATCCTATGCAATATAAACAACCTAACCTTCCAACTCGCACCAAGTCCTGAGCCAGAGTAGAGTGCTCTAGTAAACCTGAACAGCATTGCTGACCAGCGAAGCATCATTGTGAGGAGGCACGTAGGGACCGGTGGAGGGGGATTAGTCGGGCAGGGACGAGGGAAGTGGAGTGGGGTCTAGATAGGCGGGGTCGAAAGTGTAGCCGTTGTATCCAGATAACTAGTTATTCACTGATTGCAACCGAAGCACTGGCAGATTTAACAGGAATAATGTTACCTATGAATGTTTTTAAAGCTAAAAGAATGCCTCGCTACAAGTCTGGGTCTGACTATATTTGCGTCTCCTTATCTGAAAATGCTTATATACATGTGTCTTTAGTCGTGCATTAGTTTTTCAACTTTCTCTTCACAGTAACCCTTGTTCTGATTTGCTAACACAAATGACCTGAGAATGACCCAAGGGTCTCGCAGTGTACTTTTCCACCACTGCACCAAGAAATAAATACTTTGTGACAATATCGTGCCAGTAATCTTTAACGCACAACCCTATAAAGCTTTTTGAAGATCTAGTTAAATAACATAAACGGCTTTACTTTTTTGTCATACTTGTTGATTACATAATAAATCAAGCAGATATGTCAGACATGAACAATGTCATCGAGAACTATAATGAGTCGTTCCTTTATCAAGTTGGTGGTCTGCTAAATGGTTTGCAGTTCTACTTCGAATGATGGTGTCCATAAGTTGTCCAACTACAGACGTTAACTTAACTGGACTATGATTTCTGACTATGGCTTCTTACCTTTTTTAGATATCGTTGTTACACTGGTACATTTCCATTCATCTGCAACTTTTCCAGTATTGAAAAGGGCAGTCAAGGGATTAACTATCTCATTTTTCGTCTATTTCGTTGTTCTTGAATAAAACTTCCCAGGGCCTACCGTTTTATTTTTCTTTCGTTTATTGCTGAAGTATGTCTTAGGCTTTTGTCAGTTTTCTGAAAACCGTTCTCCTCTCTTGTAAGTGAAACTTAGATTTGGGACATGGTTTATCTTCGATCACAAATGCAGACGCAAAAAAGTCGTTTAATATATTCCTATGATTTCGTTGTCTTGAACCAAGTCAACATT
The DNA here is from genome assembly GCA_032273605.1 of Panulirus laevicauda. Classification (NCBI taxonomy): domain Eukaryota; kingdom Metazoa; phylum Arthropoda; class Malacostraca; order Decapoda; family Palinuridae; genus Panulirus; species Panulirus laevicauda. Next base: position 7,581 of record JAUTXX010515851.1, on the reverse strand, counting down.
ATCCGTAATGAATGAACCTGTCTCCAACATAACTGTTAATCTACTTTGGCTTTCTTGTGCTATTTTCAGCAGCATACGCTTCATATTGTCGTTCAGTGTCTTCTGAGCTACTTTCTTAAACAAGGACTTTTGTTTTTCACTGTCCCACCACCGTCTTTACGCATTAGTACGTATGTTCCTTCTGCTGCTTTGAAGTTTTTCCTGAAGATTTTGGAAACTACGTTCATCTCATTTTCGTTGACTGTATCATCCCAGGCTTGCCTGTCAAGAGCATTGCGAAGATCAGTAAAATTGGCACGTTTAAAATCTAAAATTTTTTTGGCGACTCTCATGTCGATCAACTTAACTTGCATTGTAGAAAGCTACCTCAAAAGGACCTTATCGGTGATCACTTGAACCAAATTTTCTCCAACTTCAACATTACTGAGATTTTCATTTATAGTTAGAACTAAATCTATTTTCGTCACGAGTAGGTTTCTCTACTATTTTGATACTGATGCCTGGGTAGTAATGACCAACACACCAACGATGAATGTTTTTATTCCTTCACACACGCATGGCAACTTAGAGTTGATACGAGTAATTCTGTAGTCGTCGATAACTGGAGGAACTAAGGGAGTTATAAAACTTGAGGATTACTCGACTCCGATAGCAATCTTCATTTGGAAACTTGGAGATATATCTACCAACCAAAAAGAGGCTGGTTTGCTGGTATAAAAAATGGGTGTGTAGGTAAATGAAAAAAAAAATTCGGGGAAAGAATTTCTGGAGAGTGATGCTTTGTGTTCTTATAGATCGAAGAAAAGTATAAAACTTTAAGCAGAATTATAGTGATTACTGTATGAAAATCACATGCCAGGTACACAAAAATCTTCAGTAGATAAATGTTTATTATCATTCTAATGTGACTCGCCAGCAGGTAACGTGAGGCTGTGTACCTTGCTGCGTGGGGTAACTTCTCCGACACATGACAGGAAGTGCCACAATGATGGAGTCCAGCGAGGCCGCCACACACACCTTGACAGGTAAGGCTTCTCATCTCTGTGGTGTCCAGCCATGCCAGGCATTACCCTGGCAATTGTCTTCAGATCACACTATATTTACCATTGCATGAGAAGTTGGTTAGATTTTTTATTGATATGCAAGACATGAAAAGGTCCTCATTCCATAAATGTTTAATATCATAATTGGTGTCGTCTGCAGTAATGTAATTAAGCCAGAATCAACAATTGTTACTTATCCAACCTCAAAACTCCTTTTACTGGACTTCTATAGTTTTAAGGTTGCGTTTTACACGGGAATAGGGTAAGACGGGCATTTTTGAAGCGGGAAGGTCCTTTACAAAGCTGTTCTTCCTCCGCTGACGATTATACAGAACCAAAATGTTTTTTTGATCGCATGATTATTGCTCCTGTCATATGCCATTCTCCCATCCTTCAACTCTTCACATAGCATAGTTCTTCCACATCGCATCACTTAGTTCTGTAATCACTCTGTCTCCAACATTATATCACGTAAGCTTCTTATCTCACGTAGTACCTTAACTACATTCGTCGGCTCAGTTCATGATATGAGGTAACCATCTTCTCATCTCATCTTTGGTCTCGCCTGATTCACATCTTGGTAATCTCCTCGTGGCAGGTCCTGCTCGAACTGAGCAAGAGGAGCATTTGGGCACCAGGAGACGAAGGATATTCATGCAGGTAAGTCTCCAACTCTGAGTTCATTTATTCTTTATCTCGGACTCCTCACGAACTGACTCTGGTCTTGATTACAATTTGCTTCCACCTCCCTTCCCCCTACCTTTAGCTTCGCACTGATTTTACTCGTATACTCTCATCATACAGCGTACTCGCTGAATTCGGTTGCCCATGCAAGTCTCAGGTGACTTAGTGAGCTAGCACTGGAAAGTAAAACACACACACACACACACACGGCTATAAATTCATATGTAATGTGTATTTCTAAAAACTTGCATGACAATAGATATAAATCAACTTATGACTGTAATGAGCTGATTCAACACTAGTCGTGTGGTAGATGATTCTAAGTCTCGTGTGGTGAGGTTAACAGGACCTCTTCAAGCAGACAGATGCGTCAGAGTTATAAGTTATAATGTGTGTTTGTTTACAAATGGTCTTGATGTGTGTGTGTTTTGTGTTGATGCAGGTGATGATGGTCCTGGGGGCCAGCCTGGGCCACGTGGGGCTGGCCATGGTGGCCGCCTGGCCCAACTCCGCCGTGCCTGACCTACGGCGGCACAACTCCACCATCTACGGTACCACCATCGCCCTCACCACTTGGCAGACCGACATGCTGGGTAAGCAATGAGTAATCATTTCTTTTCCCAGGATGAATATCTTATATAAAGGTTCAGATTTACATGATCATAGTTTACCATCAGACCAGAGAGAGAGACTCCGTGATTTCAGGACCGACGAATTTCAGATTTACCTCCATGCTTCTACACCTGGATTGTTCAGCTTTTTACCTTATTTTTTCCTCTCTTTTCCTCCGATCTTCAGTCTTTCTTCCATTAGGAAGCAGCTCCTTCACCGCTTGCAGAACAAGCAATTTTTTTATAACATGGCTGACCTTAAAGTAGGTAACAGTGGCCGTGATCAGTGGCAGGCGCTACGCCAGTAGTGCACTTTTACCAGTGTGTGTGTGAGGACAAAATATTTCACCAGTCTGTACTGTGAGTCTTTGAATATCAGCATGAAGTTTGAAGTTTATGACTGAGTATGTGTAGACTGAGCCATAAACTTGACCTTTTAGGTAGCTTAGTATCTGTGGGTAACCTTCCTGGGACGTGGTTATGGGGGTGGATGGTGGCAAGTATCGGGCGGAAGAAGGCTATGATGTTGCTAGTGCTGCCCTACATCGTAGGCTGGAGCTTCGTAGCCCTCGCTGTGGACCCTGCTATGATGCTCGCCGGCAGGTGGGTGTCCTGTAGTATAGCCTCCTATAACTCAATAATGTTCATTCGAGGCAATATCATTTCCAAATCCCATTTGATATAGCTATAACGTCTGTATATTATATACTCTTACTGTAATTGTCTTTGTTTAACTTTGTTCCTGTTTTCAAACACATACATCAAATATTGCAATAAAAGATAGCTTACATATTTCGGTTTTCTTTTTGTTTTTTGTAACCCCTACAAAGACTAGTGTCATGATATCAAGTATTTGTACAGGATGATGCACGGCATCTGTATTGGAGCAACGTTCGTGTCAGCAAGCACCTATATCATTGAACTACCAGACACATCCATCCGAGGGGCTGTGGCCACTGTTCCCAACTTTGCTCTCAGCTTTGGCTTCATCATTACCATAGCTCTGGGACTTGTTCTGCGATGGTACGAGATAGCGTTTGTAGGTCTAGCTGTTATCATGCTACACACAACAGTCATGGCATTCCTACCAGAGAGCCCCTCGTTCCTCGCCATCAACGGGAAACGAAGAAAAGCAAAAAGAATCTTGCTGAAGCTCCGAGGTCCGAGTGCGGACGTGGATGAGGAGTTACTAAAGCTCTGTGAGGAAAACAGAGACAAAGCAGAAAAGTCGCTCATAAAGGTCTTGCAGGACCACACCATCTTGAGATCACTCGGCACTATCATCACCCTCTTCTTCATCCAAAACTTCTGCGGTCTCATGGTCTTTTACGTCAACATGACTCGAATATTTCTGGAGGCTGGGTCCATGTTGAGCGAACACGTGGCCAGCATCCTGGTCTTTCTGGTCCAGGCAGCGGGCACAGTTTTGGCTTGCATCTACCTAGACCGGATCGGCCGGCGGGTTTGCTTGGTTTTGTCCCTAGTGGTCATGACTCTCTGCCTGGCAGTCATGGCGGTCTACCACTTCTGCAAAGATATTGCCGAGAGAGAGAGAGAGATAACAGCTCGGAATGTAACGATGGTAACAGAGGATTTCGAGGACAGTTGGTGAGCAGATGGTAATACCCAGCTTATGTGATATACAACGCAGACACTCTCACTTGAAAAAGAAATATTTCCCTTACTTCCATTTGTCTATGAATTCTAAGATATGAACATATGAGTGTGCAATACGTGTCCCTTACATCCTACATATGTGATAAGTTTGTTTTAGATGTAATGACTCTACACCACTTCCATCTGCAGGTCTACTACGACGTCTTCCTTCACATGGGTACCACTGGCCTGCCTCATGTTATACATGCTCATTTCTAGTGTTGGTGTCGGCCCAGTTCCCTCGCTACTCAATGCCGAGTACTTCCCAGCAGCAGTCAGAGCACAGGTAGGTGCTCCTGGGTAGTTCATTTCTATAGTCTCGGGTCAGGTAGGTCTTCGCCCACACACTTATAACGATCCAAGCTCAAGTACACTGTTGGACACTTTCATACTACAATGAAAGATGATCGGGTAGCAATAGGTCATTCATGGAAGTGGACGCACGACCCATGCTCACGTGCTGTCGAGTGTGTATGTGGCTGCAGACCCCAGCGTGTGCAAAGGGGAATAAGAAACTTTGGTTGTACGTCTGCTTATATTGCGTTCATGTTTGTGGCTTGAGTTTTACTGGTTAGGTTTGTGTTGGATGATGGCTACTGAACCTATTTCTAATAAGCACATCCAGTGTTCCTATCGTCTCCAGTCGATAATTGACGAGTAAATTACCGCAGGATCCCTTTTAAAGGGTTCTGGGAATTTCAAACTGTGCTACAGTCAGTAGCAGGGAAACGATGCACTCTTTTGTTAAAAGTTGCTCGAATACATTTTCATGCAAGAATTTGGAGTCAAATAAGTGATTACATTCTTGCTTTAAATGTACTGTTATGATTTAGGGTTAAGGAGAATGAATATTGAGTACAAATATATCATAACGTCATCTAATTTCAAAATGTGGATAAGTTTCACTTTCTTAATGCAGGAGTATTACCTTTGGTCTACATTGTCCAGAATGACTATCATGAACTGCGATACTATATTATCCTGCAAGAGCTCAATTATATACTATATGAAGGGTTACTTCTGGGTAGTATTTACCCTGAAGGCAGCATAGTTTTTTTTTTTACTTTTGTTCATTTGTCTTGATGTACGGCTGTGCGTGTTTCAGTTGTCTGGGCTGAACATGGTGGTGGGAAGTGTGATAAACTTCGCGGCGCTCCAGTTGTTTACTCCCATGCAATCCGCCTTCACCACCGCCGGCCTCTACTGCTTCTACGCCGCCGTATCTGTCTTCGGCATTGTCTTCACCCTCACCTGTGTCAAGGAGACGAAGGGTAAGGCTGTTACGTGAAGGCCGAACCACTCACTCAGGATCGGGGCGACGTGGGACTTGCCTTCCATCTATGGAACAGTCTAGTGTCACACTGGTGGTTCAGGTGTTCCTGTCAGCATTCCAGTGTTGACATGCAAACCGCAGTCCTTGTGTCCATAAGACTAACTTGTCACTGTTTTATCTGTGGATTACACTTTAGTAATGTGCGTGCTGATGACAATATGAAAAAAGAATTCACTGCACAGGAAGACGCTTTGAAAGCAGGTGCAGTAACTGGTCCACCACCACTCTAGATGCTTTTTAGAATCGGCATCAACATAACTTGCCAGAAGTTATATGCATTAGATGGCTGCAGTTCATCTTATTCATTGACTGTCATGTTTACGTAGCAGGTTTTAAAATGTTTCACAACATGGATGATATGCCATCCGGCGGGCAACAGCTGGTCTGTATGAGCGGGACTGTGAAGCATGGTTCGAAGCAACGGTTCATTCACGTCTAGCCCGTTTCCTGCCTCCTAATCTAAGTTATCTCGCGTACATACATTTCCGCTGGTCGCTCCCTCATATGCCTTTCACTGTACATATTGCTGAAACAAAGATACGGAAGTGCTCTTAGTACATGTGGGGATAACTGTCACTACTTTCATTTTCCTTTGACGCATTTTGAGGAATCTTTTCTTGGTCAATTTGTGACAGGCATAAGAGATCTTACCAATTTTCCTTCACTTTAGATGTTGGGAACTGCGTAAAGGCTGTACCTAAATTTCCTTTGGTGTGAAAGTGTCTGTGAAATGTTAATTCAGTCAAAATATTCGGGTCATGAGTTCATTTTAAATTAATCGCCAAAAACTAAAATGTAGAACATCAACTTAAACGATGTGCAGGTCTAGTACACTGACACTAGCAGTCATCTAGGGTTCTATTAACGCATAGAACATCTCCCCGCAGACACTGCTGCCGCTGTTGATTCTGGAGGGGTAACTCAAACATTTGTGGCTCTAGGTTACCGCGTGACTCCCTCCCTGTAGCCTACCACACTTTCAACACACACACACACACACACACACACACACACACACGTAACCTATGATGTTCATAAAGAACGGCAGCTGTTCACTTGCTAAGTGACTGACGACTTTCTTACATGAATATTTCTCTCGGGTTACCGTGACAACAGTTCTTCATGTAAAGTCTATCCGATCTTTATCGGGTTCAGAGACGTTATTCCTAGAGTGTTGCTGTCGTCTGTTGCTCATCAGTACGAGTGCAATTGCTGTAGTGTTCTGTACATTGCAAAACAAAGCGTCACACATCTGTATGAAAACTACGGCTGCTGAGCACGAACCGTTTACCCAATAGCCAAACCACCTTCTTGCCAGTAGGTATCACGCTCATAACACGACCTAATGTCAGCAACGCGTTTCTCTGCGACGATCAGTAGATCCTTAGACGGTGAACTGTGAATACTGCGGTCCGTCTTATCCTTAAGGAATAAAACCCAGCACACGAACAATGAGGTATTTACGGAACTGTTGTTTTAATGAGTAAGTTTTTCTAGTTTTAGATTAGTATTGTCCTTATGTTTTAAAGATGTTGTAGGATATTTACCTTTAAACCGTAGGGTTTAGTCTTGATCAGGAGATACTGCTTCTGTTTCCACACACCGTTACGGCTGTAAGGTAGGAAGATTGTTATTGGGTTTTTTATAATATGCTTCAAACGTTTTGTTCTTTTCTTTGTTATTTAGTTCATGTTGTTCATCTACAATACCTATATTTGTGATGTCTTTAGATATACTAAATTTTATGCTTTATAGCGGCATTCTCAATACACTATATACTACATGAATATTTTCCTTTCCTTTTAGGCTCTGATGATGTTGTAAGCAATACTGAAGTGTAAATTAAGAGCTGAAGATACTTTTTCAAACCAATATGATGCTTTTCCTATATATACATTATTTCTTGATATACTTGATCGCAGTTTCCCGCGTCAGCGAGGTAGCGCTAGGAAACGCACGAAGAATGGCCTATCCACTTACATATATATATTTCTCTCGGGTTACCGTGACAACAGTTCTTCATGTAAAGTCTATCTGATCTTTATCAAGTTCAGAGACGTTATTCCTAGAGCGTTGCAGTCGTCTATTGCTTATCAGTACGAGTGCAATTGCTGTAGTGTTCTGTACATTGCAAGACAAAGCGTCACACATCTGTATGAAAACTACGGCTGCTGAGCACGAACCATATATATAAATGCCCATACACACACATACATACATATATACATATCAATATATACATACACATGCACAG
>JAUTXX010515840.1:0-11686 GCA_032273605.1 Panulirus laevicauda | reverse complement strand
TTTTCCAAAAGAAGGAACAGAGAAGGGGGCCAGGTGAGGATATTCCCTCAAAGGTCCAGTCCTCTGTTCTTAACGCTCCCTCGCTAACGCGGGAAATGGCGAATAGTATGAATTATATATATATATATATATATATTCTTGTCTTTAATTGGTTACTGTTGTTAGTTTCTCTGGGAGAGGCTAACACCTCATTTGTATGACCAGTCACGTCAGTGTTCTTGAGAAAGATGTGCAAGAAATTCCTTCATTGTGGATACTTCCACTCCTCCCTTGAGAAAATGCCTTGAATTATTCATGTCTTATCAGAATGTTTCGTCGTTCATAACGAAAATATGGATCCTTGTTCAAGTTTGTTTTCACGTTGTTGACAAAATGGCTTCGTCTACAGAAGCGTCGACAAAAGCAGTATATGGGTAACCCGTTTTATCTTCATTGCGTCTTACGCTTGTAAATGATATAATGGGTATGTAAATGTAAATGGGTATGTTTTATCTTCATTGCGTCTTACGCCTATAAATGATAAATTACAATGACGATAGTAAATAAGTATGTTTATTGCGTCTTATTCTTATCTATTATGAATATATAACTTGTACTTCTATGTCTCTTCTTATAGTACTAATTTGAGGACATATAGGTGTCATAAATTCATGTGTTACTGCTTCTTCGAACGAGTTTTCATCACTAATTCTCTTCCATATTTATTATGCTTAAATTCATTTTTTATTGTTCTGTCTTGTTAACATCTCTCCTCAATTATTTTCTCATTTTCCAATTTCCTCTAGCATAAGTTATAGCTTCCGCCGTGCGTGCTCCAATAGTTCAGTTGACCCTCGCTTAATCCTTCGTTTTCTACGGTAGTTACCTCGGCTCCCAATCGCGCCCAGTTGATGGGCTACTCTCGTTATTCTTCCATTCTTTGGGTTTAGGGAATGTTTTTCGCACAACGCCGTGTTCTTCATTTTTAGTGCTAGTTATCGCTGGTTGCTTTGTTGCAACAGATCGGATCTAGAACTGCCCATGTCATAGGAGTGATTTGTGAGTACAGTTGGACCTCTGCTGCGATGTATTTCAGGTGGACTTTTAAAGTAGTTTTCACTCGACTCGTTGATGTTAGCCAACTCCCTTCTAACTCTGCTAACAGAAAGGTGTTGTTATGTACTTGGTGGGAGGTGAACCAGGTCCTCCCCTGTAACTCTCAGAAGGGGAAGGACCACGTTAGCTAACTTCTAACACATACCGCTTGAGGGGGATACAGTTGAGCAGCCTAACTGGCTGGGGTTTTGCCGACTTCTAACGCTACTCGAGGAGGTGGGGTGGGGTTGAGGGGGGTTATGTTAGCTGCATGGGGTTAACTAATTCCAAATTTTGTGAACGGAGAATAATCACTTTGGTGAGCTGCTAAGGATCGTTACAGTTTTTTCTTTAAAGAAAATATCAACAGTTTTCTTACTGACAGAATTCCCATGTATAGATATTTCTCTAGATATTCCTATGGACTTATTTCTCTAAATTTTATTATATAGTTAGTTTCTAACAGAAGTACAACAATTCCCCCATTTATTCGTGCATGCGAATTATTTTCTATATTTCATATCGTTAGTTTGCAACAGCTAGCAGGCCTTGATCAGCTGCAGGGATGACTATTTTACGTTGGTCTACGTTAAGAGAAAAAGTATTTCGCTCTATTTTAACCCGAATTCTATTGTTAGGAGGATTGAAAAAAAAAATTATCCCCCGCTCATTTTTTTGCGTGTGTAGTTATTGTTATTCAGATTTTAAATCAAGCAATCTTCGCGTTTATACTGGTTTTTATTTAGGTATGATATTTAACCTCCATTTGCATGATTGGGATCAAGTGAATAAAGAATCAGATAGCGTATCAAGATGAAATTTTAAGTCAGCTCTTAGTTGTTGTTTTCTTTATGTAAAATATACTCTTATCAGAATTTCAGAAAAAGAGAAGAAAAATGTAGAAAGAAGAAGAAAAAAAATATATCGACAGCTAGGATGTAGCTTCAATATTTTAAAGGAGGGACTGTTAATGACCGTTATAACGGTCAGACAAAAATATAGGCGTTTGAGTATAGCGTTGCTAAAGCCTGGAGGAGGGAGGGGTGATCGTAGTGGTGGTGGTGTTGGGAGGGTGTTAGTGTAGTGGGGTGTGTGGGGGAGGGATTGGATGTTGGTAGAGACGAGTAACGCGCTTACTACCATAATCTCCACCCTCAACCTTATACGCTCTTCCCCCTTACTAGTTGTTCTCACTAGTTCCTAGTGAGGCGGATGGTGAGGGTGGGTGGTGATGGTTAATGTGATGGGTGTAGTGGTGATGGGACGGTGTGGTGGAAATGGTGGTAGTGTTGCTCATGTTGCAGATTCTTACTGTTGAAATGGTGGTGTGTTGGTAATGACAGCAGCTGCGCTAGTATGGTGCCTGTGCCTTTGAAGGTGATAGTAGTGATGGTGGTGGGAATGGTGGTCAGTCGTAGTGATGGTAGTGGGAATGGTAGTCACGTGATAGTAATTGTGGTTAGTGAGGGTAGTCGTTGAGAGTGGTGGTAGTGGAAATGGTGGGGGGGTGGGGGTAATGGTGGAAATGATGGGTGTTTCTGTTGTCATTTACGTGATCTTGCTAATTGTAATGCCGACGTTACTGTTGTACCGTTACTTTTACTCCTGTTGTATTGTTCCTGTTGATTTTGCTACTGCGTCTGTTGTCACTGCTACGACTGCTGCTTCCTTGCTGCTGCTGTTCTTACTGTTAATGTCTCTGTTGTCACTTCTACTGTTGGTTCTGTTACTGCTACCGTTGTTACTGTTGCTACTTATGTAGTTACTGTTGCTATTGATGTTGTTACTACTATTTCTACAACTCCCTCTACTGCTATTGTCACTGCTACTACAGTTACAACTACTTTTCTTACTACTTACTATTAGATTACCTACAACCGTCTCGCCACCACCACGACAACTTCTGATACCATTACTACTACTATAACTACAACAACATTAGCAACAGCAGCTACTACCTCTGCTACTTCTACTACTACTACTACTACTACCACTACTACTACTACCACTACTACTACTACCAGTAGTGCTCTTTTTCTTATTATCAATCCCGGTTTGCACCATTCCTTCATTTTGGGGACTCGAATGGCTGAAACTTGGTAAGCAAGTGCCTTGATTCAGTACGCCCAGATAGTCTTCTTTCTTCGGGTTTTCTTTCAAAACGTATGACGGGGTCAAAGGCAGAATAAGACAAAAGGTGTTTGACATGAACCATCAGGACTCCTCTGTTATCAGTTACCGATAATCTTCTTCAGTCCGCTTCGGGTCTCGACGCCTCCCTCCCAGGGACTTGTCTCGACCACCGGTGTCTGGGATGCGAACCTTCCGCCCTCCTAACAGCATCACGGTGTGTCCTGCGACTCACCTCCTCCACATCTGTCACCGAGGGGGTTTTCTGATCCTAGCTATGGTGGCTCCCATACTCCTAGCACTACCAGACCTCCAGTCCCCCATTCCCTGTGCCGCTGCCAAGCCTCCAGTCCCCCAATTCCCTGTGACGTTGCCACACTTCCAGCCACATCCTTCTCCCTTCTCCCCCGCCAATATATACCACTCCTTTTTTTTCTATCCACCCACCGTGGCCTCCCCTCTCCCCTGCTGCCGATAAAAGCGTCGAGATTCTGTATCCCCCCACCACCACCACCACCTCCTCCCTCTCTCTCCGAGGTGAGGGTTCTTGTGGTCTGCGGTGTTATGAATAACTCACTCCTCAAGTACACTCCTAAGACACTTCTATTCGACCTGGTGTGCGTCGAGTGTCGACGTGGAGATGATAAGGAATTGCCGCTACGCTGCCACGTATATCATCCACACACACACACACACACACCTCCTACTGACGAGCCCCTTCCTACCCCTCACTGAAACCACCTGAAGCAACGATCATTTGTACCGGCAGGGCATCATCATCATTCACTGGTTGTGCTCCCAGTGTACTCTCTCTCTCTCTCTCTCTCTCTCTCTCTCTCTCCTTTCTGCAGCAATTTCTAAGACTATAACGAAGATTTGTCCACCTGCAGATTCGGAAGACGCTCGTTCGATTCTCCATAACGGGAGCTGTACACACGTAGTGTCAGAGTCCAGAGGTGGCGCGGGAGCCAGACACAGCGTCAAGTGTGACGGTGAAGGCGTGACTTTAACACTCATGGGATGAAAAAAAAAAGACGAAATCAGATGAAAAATCAGAATAGAAAATGAGAAGCTATGAGGAGGAAAATGAAAAACAGCAAAAAACAAGCGAAAGAATGAGGTACAGATTTGAAGACGACTGAAACAAAAATATGAGACACAGAATTAAGATCATGAGAAAGACTGACGTAAAAGAGGATGAGAAACATTATGAGAACGCCCAGAAGCAGAAGGTTTAAGAGACATTGACGGTAAAGGGATAAAAAAAAGATGGAGTGGGGGGGAAAAATAAGAACACCCTGACAAAGACGTGAAAGAAAACGGAACGGGAGACCCTCAGAGAAGTCATCAAGAAGGACATAAACTCCTGAATTCACGGAAGAAGGAACTCACACTCTCACTACTGAGAATAAGGACCAAACAAACCGGTGTCTTTTCGCTTTTTCCGACTGTCCAAAGATCTATCTGTTTTTATGTTCTTCCACCACTTCCGGTAGTCGAACTGCTACCTATTCTGTGATATTAGTAATTTGCAAACTGATATATAATATCGATGAAAAATAATAAAAGCGGTATCAGGAATTACATACATCACAAAATAAGGCAAGTCGAAGTTATAAGAAAAGAATCAAATCCGAAATAATAAGCGCAGCAAATGACCCAATTCATCTGGTGTCGGAGGTTCCGAATCACTGAGAACGAAGCAGACACTCGAAACCAACAAGAGAGGCGGAGAAACAAGAGCAACAATAGACCTGGTTCATCTGGGGACAAGACAGAGTTCAGTGTTGCTTCATAATGATACTATGTCCACACAATACTGAATAATTGACTGGGAAACTTAAGTTTTTAATTGTGAACAAGAGAAAAATAACAAAAAAGCAAAAGATAGAGACAAACAGATACAGACATAAAAACAGAGGATGATGCTGATATGAAGATACCATGAAAAACACATAAAAAGGGAGTGGGATAAAGAGAAAAACAATAAGAGTACGTAAGTAAAATGTTCGCCGGCTGCGGCGCACGTCAGCATCCAGAGGCATTTGGGTTGCTGGTCACGGAGTCGCTAGCACCAGGAAAATTGCTTACGCACCGCTGGAACATATGTCGACAGTTTTTGTGTGGGGGAGAGTCCGAAATCAATTTGGGAATGTTATATGGTTATGAAAGGCGCAAGAAACAGATGGAAAGAGAGATACAGACAGAAAAAGAAATACATAGACGAAGCAAATGATGCAAATATTCACACAGGCGCACAAGCATACGTCCATACATTTACAGTTTGTAAGAGGAAAATACAAAGTAATGAGGAAAAATGTTAAGCTAGAGATAGACTGTAAATGTCAGAGGCGAAGACAGAATGAGGACAGGAAAAAATAAAGAGAAAGGAGATAGTACATGGGAGAGATAATAGGAGAACTGGTGGTCCATGAGGAGGTCATCTGCGGTCTTAATCCTATTAGTAAGAGACTGGGTAATAAAGCAGAAGGTACCTACCCACCCACCTCTCCCTCCGGCTCAACAACCGACCAGAGGGGAAAGGCTTAGGGGGTACACTTTGTAGTATGGAGAAAGTATGCTGCAGTGGAAATTTTATAGGCAAGTTTGCTAGGGAAAAGCTCCCGACAAAAGTATCTCTTATGGCAATGGAGGGAGGGAGGGAGGGAGGGAACAGATGAGGGAGTAGTGATGGATACGGAAGGGGGAAATGGAGTAGAAAGGTGAAGGAGTAAAGACGGAAGTGAAGTCGTAAATATGGTGAAGGTTCCTATATTTACTCACCTCTGTAGGTGATGAGTTTGTCAAACCAACACTGGTAAGAGCTGGCCACTTGTGTATACCATCATCAAGACCACGAAGAATCTAAATGTCTGAAGCCACACTTCCCTGGTCGCAGAGACGGCGAGATGTCCAGAGCCAACCCTGCACACACGACATCAGACTACAACCTAACTACATCCCACCACTTTCGTGTGTGTGTGTGTGTGTGTGTGTGTGTGTGTGTGTGTGTGTGTTGAGGCAAACTGTATTTCTCCTCCAGTATCAAAACGAGGCTTCGAGCATCGGACGTGAAACAGACCACCCGAAAAAAAATAAAAAAAAATAAAAAGTCTTCCTATGACGTTTCGAGGCAGAGCATGATGAAAAATCTGGTCTTGCGTGCGCGGCCTTGACGCGGTTTTCTGCCCCTAGCGCTTGTGCCCGACAGCCTCTCTCTCTCTCTCTCTCCCCGTCAAGGGATAGCAGCTTTAGGGCTCCATCAATATGCTTACCGGCGATTTGAAATGTAGATGCGTCTCGTGCATCCTGGGGGGGACCTAACGCCTTCGACAAAAAGGGAGTGACACGGAATGTTTTTAAGTCCGTCAACGGCATATGTGGGAGTTCCAGGAGGAATTCGGCTGGCTCTAGCCTAGCACCTGCCGGGTTATACTTCAAGTTACATCTCTGCGTGTAAACTGAAAGTTCTCCCCGACAGAACAGTTGAAATATGGAATGACTCACCTATCAGAGCAGATGAGGGCAGCACCATACACACACGGTCAAACACAGGCTTCATAAATATTTCGCTTTAAGTCCGTGACTGACAAGTTTTGCGCCTCCTCAGTTACATGAAAAATCTAAAGGTATTTATTTCTCTTTGAAACATCTGCATGTCTTACCACACTAATTCTCGTGTTTCTGTTCTCCGCTATTACAAACAGCTTCGTTAGGACTCTGCAGTCTGCTGATGTTTGAATTCATTTGCATTCAGTTGAAACTGAACCTCATTGTTGACATAAATATTACGTTCCAATGACGTGATACTTATGTTACTCTTTTCATCTTTCCGGTCGCTGTACGGGGCTTAGAAAAAACAAATACAAAGCTCACGTATTGGGGCAAAGTCGTAATCTACGTCAAGAACATTCATAAGCATTCCTTTACCTTCTCGTCCATGAAAGTCGTTCTTTCATAGTTATAATTTCTCCTCACATACTGACACACTGTTCAAGAGTCTGTGTTTAATGTTGATGTCACAGTGAACTACACTCTGTACTGGATGTTTCACGGTACTGGAGATTCGAACCCGTGCCATCTCCCTAACTCACTTGAGGTGAATGTTATGTACAGCGATTCCGTTATATAAAAGAATGTGTGAACTCTTAAGTAAGTCGCACACACACACACACACACACACACACACACACACTGTTCCTGTTCGTCACCTCGTCGTGTCAATCGATATGAACATTACCACACACTCTTCCTATGTGCCCGGTGTCCACCATGAGAGAGAGAGAGGACTGCTCGTCACGGGGGGCGGGGGGCCTCGTCATAGAATGAACGAACCATTCCAATCCTACACGCACAATCCCGACCATGGGATTTACGCACCCCCTCTCAACTAAATGCAAAAGAAAAAAAAATGAAATTTTACCAGCTAGTGGTGAAACCAATTTGCTAGTCAATGGATTCATATTTTTCCCATTTTCCTTGCGACCACCAGAGAGGAAAATGGCGCGCAACTATTCTTGCGAATATGACGTTTGTTGGGCATGGAGACGTATTACAGCGAGGGTTCGCTTCGGACTGAGCTCCAAACGCCGAGTGGCGTCTGGATGGTGTGTCATGTCGCTATTGCCACTGGCCGAGGAAGACACGCCCAATGTCCTCACCATCAGAATCATAGCCCACCACTCGCAAAATAATTCACAGAGAGGATGGACAGATGAGATTAGATGTTATACGTTACGGGGAACGAGGTGGTGGTGGTGGATGGGACGCGTGGCTCGAGACGGGTGGCAAGCGACACAGGTTCGGGAGGAAAAGCTACGTGCCACAGACGAAGAGGAGCCTAGTCAGCAATGGCTGCGACTGAGTCTATATCTGTCTGGATTGTCTACCCGTCAGTATGTATATGTACCTGTCTGTATTTTCTACGTCTGTGTGTCTTGTTATGTATGTGATTCTGTTTGTTTAGATATATGTCTGTATGTGTCTGCATGAAGTACGTACGCACAAACACACACAACGGCAAAAAAATTACAAACATGAGACTGTCACACATTTTTCAAATGACAATATTTTGTGAATGTCGTCTGTTACGGTAAATTAGGTAAAGTTTTCAGAGACTATAAATTCCTAGACATGCTTCTGATTCATTTTTTCACCATATGTTCCCTGATCTTCATGACTCTCCCTAACAGCAAGAAAAAAAAAATAATTTCTCACTCCGTCACTCATTCTTTTTTCTATATATTACCAAGAAATACATAGGAATTCAAAAGGCAACATACCAATGAGTCATAAATTGGCTGTCTGTGTAAGCAGAAAAGATCTGAAAACTGACATTAATATGTTAGGTCATGTAGCATTACTAATAACAGTCAAGTGTACACAGGAGCTGCCTCACACAGGCCTTATGTTGCTTCCTTGAGTCTTTCGTTCTTACATGAGGTGAGCAAACTTCAGACATGACCGTTGAGCAAGGTTCAACACATAACCAATAGAAAGTCGAAACATGACAACAAAATATCTTTCGACATGAAACATAATCAATTGATTCATCATGGCCAAACAGAGGCGGACATAACATCTACAATTAGTTGAAACATCGTGGCCAAACAGCTGTGGACATGCCACCTATAATTGGTCGAAACATCATGGTCAAAAAATGAAATATAGTAATTATGTTACTTACCTCCCGCAGTCCGGCAGGTCGCGAAGGCTGCCACTCACTGACGCTCACTATAGTAATCACTTTACACATTTTTCATTCAATTAAACTTTATTAAGGTTTCGTATACAATTTCTGAGGGTTATATTGTACAGACGCCATTTATGAACACTACACATCGCATTTATGAACACTGCACAATGCAATCTCTCAACACATTTTTCATTTGTTCAATAATCACTGACATACACGAACGGATGTTTTACGCTCAAGGCGAAGTTTCAAATATACACTTAAAACTGTCGTGCCAGAAATAAATCATTATCTGCTTAGAGGCATATCTGAATTTTTCAGTGTTACTCGTATGATTTATAATAATGTTTGTGTTCAAAAGAAATCATTTGCACAATTTTCCCGTTAATATAACGACACACTATTGTTGCAACATAACACTCGCGGCGGATTGCTTAACGACACATATTAACAGAAATTTAGAGTCAGTGTTGTTTTTCACTTCAATTTCACGAGTAATATCATCACGTATCGCAAATAAACAGCACATACTAATTTTACTTCTTGTTCCAAGCATGGCTTGGTGAGGAATGGCTGACAATGTATACCTCGTCTTGTGGCTTGGACGGAGCCACCAATCAAAACGTCAGAACAGGTTGTTTAACAATCGAATTGGGAAATTCACTGGATCATGATGACAATCAAAAACATATTTCTATTGTAATTACAGGTTGAAACTTATCATTAAATAGTAGTAAATGTGTTGCTAAGATTAGAATTACGAGGCTGATTTATTTTGATGAATATATATAGGTATATTGGCCGTCAGCAGATGTAAACACGGAAAGGGGAAACTAGTGGGCGGGGCTAAAAGTGTCGGCTGGTGTAGAGGCATGGCCTATCACATGGTGAGTCCGTCTCTGTCATGACGTAATATACCGCCGTAGCATGTGATGGTCACCTGTGTCATGTATCACGTTATGCCGCTTTCGTCTCTGATATGACACACCAGCGCGGAGTGTCATGGTCACCTGTGTCAGGTGTCAATATCATGCTACGTCCATCTTCATGACTTGGACAAACCGAAATGGCGTGCCATGTTCACTTGCGACATGTGCCATGTCATGCCGCGTCGGTACACACACACACACACACACACACACACACACACAAAGAAATAAGACTCGCTTCTATATATACGGACAAGGACGTATTTGTTACATAATTCGCATAAGATGGTACCTGAATTAAGAGAGGTGAACAACAGCGAGAGACTGAGGGTTACAAAGCTGTCCACCATGAATGAAAGAAGAGGGAAGGAGGTCGTGATAACAGCCTTCAACTTTCCAAATCATCTGGATGAAACTGTCTGGGAACAGTAAAATAAGAGATGCAGTTACCAGAGGCTATAAAAAAAAAGGTGAGTGCGATGTTAGATCGAAGGGAGGTACTGGTTTAGCGTTAATCTGGTGGATGGCTGGAAGATACTAACCTGTGAGACAGTGAATACTGGCAGTTGACGGAGATTTAAGAGGGTACTGGATGGCTTAGAAAGTTGAGGAGACGGAGCCCCACAAGTATATAATTCTCTCTCTGAATTTTAAGAATAGATAATTACATGGTCACACGGGGCAGCTCAGGTGTAAAACTCTCCCCGTAGCACTAAAATAGTTATCACACACACACACACACACACACACACACACATACGAGAAATAAAAAGTTTCCCATACCTTTATTCCAGCCGTTTTTTATCGTAGTAAGTTGGTGGAGAAAACAAGGTTTATGGGTAACTATACGTACCTTCTATTATTGCCTTTACAGACATGCACATATTCTTTAGATGTACTTCCCTTCACATGTATTTCTTGGTTCTCTCTCCATCAACAGCTGACAACCTTATTAACCTCAGAAAAAAAATGCTTTGTTATATATGTAATGGTTACAGAATTAATCCTACCCACAAAATATAACAGAATTACACAATCTATCCCATCCCAGTGGCCTAAATTGTGTTCAAATGAGCTCGTAAAACAAATCCTAATGTACAAGGAAAAGATCTACAGTCAAAGAAAAAAAAGAATCCTTTACAGCTAACCAGATTAGGTGACCCAGACACCGACTTACTTCGTATTCATACTATGTACTATTTCTTTCTTACGAAATGCTAGAAACCCATAGGAACAAGTGATATGCGCCTTAAATTACCCAAGAGCAGTAATAGTAAAACTAGTAATGACAATAAAACTTGTGGAGGGAGCGTATTTCATAATAGGTAACCGCTAACAACCAATGGTGCCATTCGTCGTTTATACAGAGCTTTGGTATAATTATTTTTATGGTGTAACTACTTTTATGCTGCAGTTATCAAAATGTACGAGAACAGCATCACCTTTTAATGATGACTTCATGACAAATGAAATATTTTGATGCCTAAGGTGACTCCCAACCAACCTTTGTACTAACCAATTTCATTCTCGTCATATAATACTCGTTTAATGCCTAGATTCTTTGTCTCATTCAACCTGACACTAGATTGTGAATGAATTGGTAAAGCGTTTCCATTGTCCTTTTATAAGTGACCAGAGTCTTAGAAATGTATCTTCTTAGTCATTAATAATATAAGAGATTGACTGAAAAATCTCATTTATCTATTTATTCTTCGAAACAGAAACAAGACTTCAAAATTTACCAGGTATTTCAAGGTGTGGGAAATTCAGTGTGTTCGGATCGGTCCATGAGACTTTCCCCCCGAACTTCTAACGGAGGTGGTCAGAATCACCGTTGAGTTGCACGATCCGTTTGCAC
>JAUTXX010515829.1:0-11686 GCA_032273605.1 Panulirus laevicauda | reverse complement strand
GAGAGAGAGAGGATGGGTGGGTGGGAGGGAGGGAATGAGGAGGGAGGGGGGATGGAAATACACCACTGTGTGTGTGTGTGTGTGTGTGTGTGTGTGTGTGTGTGTGTGTGTTTCTTCATCACTAATTACCCCTCATTAAGGATCTAATCACCGTGGGTTGTTTACACACACCCCCACCCCCACAATGAGCTCTCGGTGACATAGTGGGATGTTAAATTCCTTTTTCCATTTTGCTCCCGTAATTTACAACCACTTCACAACCACTGAGGATTGTTTGGTGGTGAAGGGGGGTGGTATACGGCTTGGTAACGACTGAACAACTGTCAGGGTCGTTAAGGCCGTCAACATCGAGGTAACTACATCAACCAGTCGTTAAAAAAAGTCCTCATTATCTTTTTCAAGGTGGTGACGATGCTCCTAAGATCACATACAGTTCCACTGTGTATTCATAAATGGTCCAGGAACTGAGAAAACTTGGAAATTTAGGCAGTAAATCAAATCTTCCCTTAATGTAGTTTTTTAATGAAAAACTAAAGTAAATATTAAGGTAAATACCATTTTTTTTAAGCTTATAGAATATTATACCTGAAAGATATTCACTAAATATCTGCAAAATAACGTGTAGAAGTATTCACAAAATTGGATAATACAAAAAGCAAATTAGATAATTTTCTAATCAGATCATTTATA
The DNA here is from genome assembly GCA_032273605.1 of Panulirus laevicauda. Taxonomy (NCBI): domain Eukaryota; kingdom Metazoa; phylum Arthropoda; class Malacostraca; order Decapoda; family Palinuridae; genus Panulirus; species Panulirus laevicauda. Next base: position 10,996 of record JAUTXX010515829.1, on the reverse strand, counting down.
ACCATGGAATTATTAATTATCGACACACGTAATTAGGGTGTTTAAATGATTCAATTAGTGATTATAACGTGACGTCCAGGATCGTAACGACCCTCGGTAGTTGACGGGCCTCAAACGAGGAATGAACCACTGTTCCCCAGAAGAACAGAATTAGACCTTAATGTTGCCATTAAATCCTTTACCGAGACTTCCGAACGCTAGATGGAGTTTAGCCTATATTACAGAGGGACTGGATTGGGTGTGAAAAGTATGGTGGTATGGGCTACACATTGTACAGAGAATTCGTCCTCATTTCTACTACTATATTGCTTCTGTGCTGTTATGACGGAAATGTAGATATGTACATATTGACATAAGTATGCCCACGGGTCGTTCCGTCGTACTCAAGGGTCGTACCGTGGTGCTCATGGGTCGTACCGTCGTGTTCACTGGTCAGACGTCGTGTTCGCTGGTCGTACCGTCTTGCTTATGGGTCATGCCGTCGTGCCCAAGGGTCGTACCATTGTGTTCATTGGTCGCACCGTCATGCCCATGGGTCAAATGTCGTAGTCGCGGGTCGTACGTCGTGTTCACTGGTCGTACCGTCTTGCTCATGGTTCGTATGTCGTGTTCACAGGTCGTACGTCGTGTTCACTGGCCGTACCGTCGTGCCCATGGGTCGAACCGTCGTGCCTATGGGTCCTATGTCGTGTTCACGGGTCGTACGTCGTGTTCACTGGTCGTACCGTCATGCCCATGGGTCAAATGTCGTATTCGCGGGTCGTACCGTCGTGTTCACGGGTCGCACCGTCTTGCCCATGGGTCGTATGTCGTGTTCACGGGTCGTACCGTCGTGTTCACAGGTCGTACTCTCGTATACACAAGAGTCGTACCCTCGTGCTCAGGGGATTAATGCTGTACGTCACCAAAAGCCAATATCAGTCATAGGTAAATAAATAGAATGCATTTGTCTGTCTTCCACCCCATAACCCGTTGGTCAAGATGGTGGAAAATCCATAGAAAACTCAGGTCATTCGAACCACTTGTGGACGTCATCCAATGTATATTGTGTGTCCAATGTGTATTGTGTGTCCAATGTATATTGTGTCTCCAATGTATATTGTGTGTCCAATGTTTATGATGATGACTTGTCCAGCAAGTGATTGTTAGCCAGATGACCAACCAGTCATTATACCTTAATAACCTTGAAACGCAAACTATCATTAGACCGTCGTAACCCATGCAGCAAATGCGGCACGATAAAGTAACCTGGAATTACTAAATGAATTATCGATTACGTTTATTTTCCCTGTAGTAGTACAGTGAGGTATGTGTGTGTGTGTGTGTGTGTGTGTGTGTGTGTGTGTGTGTGTGTGTGTGACACCACGGGTCGGTTTTCTCAACATCGACGTTTTAAAAACGTATGTATTTAGTGAAGCTGATCTGCGCATGAGCGACGTCGTCCAGCCTCAAGTTCATTGGACTAGAGCATCGAACCCTGGACCTCAAGGTCGAACCCCCATTACATTACCTTAAAAACCTCCCTCTCAGTGAAATTCGAGTGATATTCATACTCCCGTATACCTCACAGGGTAAGCAAACTTTATATATATATATATTTTTTTTTTCTCCTCACTCTTCTTCTACGAAACTGTGTCGTACTCGAAACTGTTCCTGTACACGTAACGTTCCCGTCGCGTTGACCTTCAAGAGGTTGTTAATAATGGACGAGGATACGATCATGGTTTGTCACCCCCAGGTGGTCCAGAGAGATCTGCGCCAGCACTTGTGTGCGCTGGTATTTGTGGCCGGCTGTCACGCTTGCTTCCTGTAAACCCCTCGACAGATTTCAGCGAAGTGGGTGTGTTTGTGAGCGTTTGGAGGAAAACAAAGGGTGAGGAGGGAGTTTGAAGGGAGACAGAGAGAAGGGAGGGAGTTTAGATGGAAACAAAAGGAGGGAATGAGTTTGGAGGGAGGGAGGGTGTGGGTTAGCCGAAGGGAAATGGAGGAAATACGAACCAATGACGGGAGGACACTAAGTGAAACAGGGAGAGTGGACAGACGACATAGAGGAAGCGAAGCGTCGAGGGAGTAAGGCAGGGTGAGCAGGGAGATGATGCAGTGGTATACCACAAGGGCAGGTCGACGACCCCAGCTGTTCTGTTCGATATTAAATGACATTACAGGTCGTGATGTTGTTCGAGACTCACTCACAGTGTTGATTTGTGGGCGTTTTAGGGGGTTAACACACACACACACACACACACACACACACACACACACACACACACACACACACAAGTAAACTGAGAAAATAACCAGAGATAAATTATGTGGGATATATTTGGTTTGAGCTATGAGGATTGTTCAGGGTTGTGAGATGGATGTTGTACGCAACAACTGCTCTAAATTCGTCCGGAACAGACTGTCAGTTAAGGAGGAGCTAATCAGGTTATAGGACTCGGAGTGAAGAGTTATAGAGGAGAGGGGAAAGATATCTTATCATTTATTATCATATGACGTCAGCATTCCCGTGGCTTCTAGGGTTCGCTACCTCCAGTAGCAGGGGAATGATGGCTCCTTTGAAATGAGAAACTCCCCCGAGCGAGATAGTACTCCATGGAGTCAACAAATGAGTTGCCATTCCATTTCCCGCGTTAAGAACAGAGGACTGAGCCTTAGAGCGAATATCCTCACTTGGCCCCCTTCTCTGTTCCTTCTTTTGGAAAATCAAAACCGAGAGGGAAGGATTTCCAGCCCCCTGCTCCCTCCTCTTTCAGTCACCTTCTATGACACACAGAATAAATGGGAAGTATTCTTTCTCCCCAGCAAAATTTGTTTGTGAGAAACAATTTCAAAATAATATACATCTCAGTTAGCCCAATAGTACTGCTGGATTACCTAATACACCCAGCAGTGGTGCAACACAAGTAAAAGGGTACAAAGCAACCATAAACAATGTCTTGTCAGGTCAAGTTGTATATAAGTAATTTTATGTCGAAAATAATGTTCCACTGAATCATAACAACATACTATTTCTTTAAATACTTGAACCTTTGTCTCAACTGAATATGAAAATAACCCTGCAACTGCTTCATCTAAGGATTAAGAGTGGAAAGGTTATAGAGTGAAAATTCATAAAACGATGAGAATTCTACTGGTCCACTGTACACGGAAAGGTGTCAAAACAGACAATTCTTGAGATCTCCATAGAGAAGCAATGAGAAACAGAAGCAAGATCTGGAGAGGTGACAATGCCTAATGGTCAATTCTCAAGTGGGTAACCTTTACTCAGAAGTTCTGGGACTCAGCAGCCAGACCTCGACAAGCAGGGATGATTCAAGAGAGAGATGACTCAGGAAAGGGTGAAAGCTATCTTATGATCTTCATGTACTTTAATATGGTTATGTTCAATGACTAAGATAAATTCAAGTACACTTCAAATTCATCAGACTTTTCAGTCAATTTGAAAGATGGACTCCAAAACCAGAAAAATATATCTTTAAGAATTAACACAATATACATTACAAAATCCTACATTCACTTCAAGACAAAAATAAATCCTCATTTGAAACTAATAAATGTTATGTAATCTTTTAAGGTAATATAGTCATCATACAGTTTCAAAATACTCTCACATGGCAGACACTACTGGTATGTTTTCTTCAGTGTCTAGCCAAGATCTCTTCCCACTCTTTTGGGTTTATAAATACCTTTAAGTAATGAACAATAAGGATAAGCACCTTTTCTATGGTCCATTGCTATGCTACTTCACTTTTAAGTTGTCCTGAACCAAATCACCAAGAAACTAGATATGAAGAAATTACAGAACTCCCATATTTTGCTAAGCACTTCACTACAAACTATTCTGTTACAATCTGAGCCAACCACATTCCCAATCAATGTTATCTAAATTTTCAAGGAAAGTTTCTGTGTACATGATAAGATAAGTGGTTACCCTATCAATTATATGATCAAAGATAGAGAAATGCCACACAAATTACTTTGTGATCATACATAATTTAAGAAGTCTAAGGAAATATTAAATGAAGTCTTCAGGAAACAACCTATTCATACCTCTAATCTGAGCCCTGCTGAGAAATCTGAAAAAAATGCTATCTATCTATCTTTATCTCTGATGCCTGTTACTAACTGGAACTTCCTCAAGGTGCTCGCCACAGAAGTAATCTCCATTACTAGTGAATTCCAGTACCACCTCTTGGCCTTTAGTATCTCACCCTTAACAGGCCTCTGGCAGAGGGTATCTCTAGCCCAGTGTTTCCAGAGGCTCCTATCTAATGTTCTTACTGATTTCTTCTACTTAATGCTCCTGCTTAAAGTACCTACCAAATATTTCTACCTAACTGTCCTCCCTTAATTCTCGTACCTACTACTTCTATCTACTGCTCCAATCATTTCAACAAAAGGCAGGGATAGCAAGCACACTATTTAGGCATTTAGGCAGAAGCATTAAGCAGAAACATTAGGTAGAAGAAGGTAGGAACATTAAGTAGTATTAGTCATTAGGAACTTTAGGTATGAGCCTCTGCAAACACTGCTCTAGAGTTGCCCTCTGCCAGTAGCCTGTTAGGGGTGAGGCACAAAAGGTTAAGAATTGCCACTAAAATTCACTAGTAATAGAGACTATTGTCATGGCCACCCCCTTGAGGAAGTTGGGAACAGGCATCAGCGATAACATACATACATACATCACTCTGAAACTAGTCATCTTCAAAAACAACGAGACAAATGAAACAAGGGCATTCATATGTGAGAAAACAAGCAGGATGATGGGTCATAAAGTCATCAGTAGAGCAGTACTGTATCCCTGATCACCAAAATGTATGAGGATTGCTGAGGAAGCCAGACATTTCAACCCCTACCAAGAGGTTGCCCCCCTACAATGTGTATAATTTATGAAACTTCAGTAGTCAGCATATGTAAAGACATACACACACACACACAAAAAGAAAGCTATGCATATAAAATAATCCCAAAAAATGCCAATCTAGATGTATGCATCTCAGCCCACCCTTGTCGTTCATATAACTCGAGAGATGATGGACAGCTTATTCATTGATTTGTCAAAAACACTCCCTATAAATAGGGTCCATAAAGATATGGAAGATACGTTGCAAAAATAACAAAAGAAGCGGCCAATAATGGCTAGTAGGGCCAAAGCGTCAGTATATATGTGGGGATGAAATACTGGTCTAGCATACCAAATAACTATGTTTCTGATAAACAAGGAATTTGCTAAATTATGATGATACAATATCTACAGCTGAAACAACCAGGTAATTGCTGCCAAAATAGGGTGAGACCTACTTCAACATAGCCTTCTACAATGTATTTTCATTTAACAGACATGAAAAAAATCATTCACTTAATAAATACAATGTATAAATGTCATAAAAAAATCCATCCAATGCAAAAGAAAAACCAATGAATATAACTGCTGCAATCTTTGTTTGCATTCTCTAAGTCCGTTGTTTAGAGCCCACCATAATTCTTCTCAATTCAGTTTTGTCGCTTTCTTTTTAGCCATCTCATGTATGTATTAAAGAACATTTCAAACCCATCATGTATGAAAAATGGCCTGTAACATGCAAGCATAGGTAAACCCCATCCAAAAGGCCATGAAAAGCAATTAATGTAGACTTAAAAATGCAAATGATACACATGGCTTATACAGGTAAGCATTAAGCACATGGGTCAGTTCCTTCAATTAGCTTCCTCTACCATTACAACGATACTTGTCAAAAGTGAAGAGATAAGAGGATCCAGCTAGTCCACCAGGTACTAAGTTGCAATGAATTTTTCTCATACAAGGAGTAAGTCACTTGAAATGATGAAGAACATACTAGAAAGGTGTTAGAGCAGTCAAAGCATGGCAGCAGTGATAAACAACACTGCAAGCTACAAAAAATGCTATGCATTATATTGTTCTTGAGGCATTTATACTAAAAAAATTTCAGTATATCTATATACACTAAAACATCTGAAGAGCCATTCTATTACTGAAAAAAGCAATTTCTACATATCTGACATGGCATCATGATATTTAATTGGCATGATCTCCCCATAAAATACAAACAAAAAAAAAGCTAATTTTACCATTTCTGGTAGCAGACTGTGGAAAACATGAGGGTATTTCCCCAAAACTTAAACTCTGCTTGCAATTTGGTATCTAAGCTGTATTCAATTGAGATGCAGTATCGAATTGTCTCAACCTTGTAATAAAGTACCATGCTCCTACAATCAGGCATTTGTACATACAAACCGCAGCCTAAGCCTGGAACCCATGTAGAGAACAACCTGGGGAAGGGATGAACAATGACTGGCTCTGGATCTGAAATAATTTTAGCTGAACCATGGGCAGGCCCGTGATAAGATCAGTAATGCTAACCACTACATAAAAGAGGACGTGCAGGTTCTAGATTTTTTATCGGTTTTATGCTTATGGAATCATTCATGCAAATCTTTATTTTTTTCACTTTTTATTAAACTTTGTCGCTGTCTCTCACATTAGCAAGTTAGCGTAGACGAAAATGTAAATAAGATGTGATTTTCAATGCTCACTCATAAATATTATCTTTCGATATATAATAATTCGTTAGTGGCAGGTTTACGAGTGTTCTTTGGTTCAAGTAAACAGAGTTCAGATGGCTGTAGAAATTTTAGAATCTTACACTATGTGGCAGAAACTCCCTTATGTAGAAACCCAATTCCTTTAGTGTTTTTTCATACATATTCACCATTGCCCACATTAGCGAAGTAGTGTTAAGAACAGAGGACTGGGGTTGAGAGATACGATGTGATAAACATAAGTTATTAAATCTTACCCAGCCTCAGGCTAGGGCCAAGACTTACTTATCATAGGAGGTGCTACAACTAAATTCCAACCTTCTATATCAAGCCTAAAGAGCTCAAGAATTCCAAAGGTACCACTTTTATCAGAATCTATCAATTCACATTCTGTTTTCATGGAGAAAACTGCCCCAGAGCACATACTTAATCTAGCAAGTTGCAGAAATTTTAATAAATTTTTTCAACATTATAAAATACAGTAAATCTCAGACTCAGGTGAAGTTGGGTGCAATCTTTATGAGTTTTGTTTATTTCCATATGTTCTACATTAATAAATCCCATATCTTTCATGAGCAACATAGCCCTCCCCACTATCAACTTAACTAAAATCCATAGGATGAAAAGAAATTATCTTAATAAAGCTTTTCCTGCTAATTTTATAGTCTCCATACAATGGTATACCATTGCAAAAAAAAGTCAGTGATACTCATACATTAGATTTGTGGTACCTTTAAAGTAAAAGTTTAACAATGCACAAGTAGAGTGGTGTAAGGAAAGTAACTAATGATACTCATAGCTTATCGAACTTCACATAACAAAAGTCGCACCTGATATATCCACTACCTCAACCAAAACTAGTCCTAGTGCTACAAATTTTGACATTTTTCGTAAAATCACTACGAATTGCTACTTCAAGTACTAAATTAACTAAAAATGAAATCCTGTACTGTCTACACAGCATGACTGGTTGTTATTGTACCATACCCCTGAGCAAAATCTTTAGCTACTAGCAATGAACACAACAGAATAGTGTTGTTATAGTACCATACCCCTGAGCAAAATCTTTAGCTACCAGCAATGAACATAACAGAATAGTGTACATGTTGGAGAATTACCATACAAACTGTAGGTGCTTAAGGGTTCTACACATACATCATCCTTACACAAAAAAGTCTCAGATTACCTACTTCAACTACTAAAACAAAGGACAATAAAGATCTGCTTTAAGCTGTAAGCAGAGTTGCACAACACTAAGCCATGGTCCAACACATGGGAGATCCTTCCATTACGAGGACAATACTAATACGTCTGATGCATAATCTATTCCTACCTGTTCCGAAAATAATACTTAAAGACACTAAGCAGGTAAAGGTGAGCAGCTGGCCCAGATACATAACTATCCTACGGAAAAATAAAAACAATAACAATTGACAACAAACGACCTTCATGTTCTTATTACTCTGATCAAATCAATATGCAGGTAGTAAAATCATATCAGGGAAAACACAGTCTTAACATAAACATTCGGGGGTAATGAAATAATCATTTACTTGATGTAAACAACTTAAGAACAAGTCTAGCCCACTGAGCCTCTCCTGATGAACACAGCAATTTCACCTCAAATGTATCTCCACTTTTTCACCTACCTATAACATTCCTGAACGCGATCTTGATTTACAGGTCTTCCTAAATGCCTTGTTTACTACTTCCCACTAATAAATCACTCTTGTTTAGTCAGAAACCTCGCTAAATACGAGAGAGAACGGAGAGGTGTGTACCGGTATTGTCCAATATGGCTGTCGCACGGTGGTAGCGGTCTCAATGCGGTCGTCCCTCTAAGAGCCATTGGGTGGTGAGCCACGCGCTCAATAGATGGCGCCACACGCACTCCACCACGCTGTACTCGCAATACACACCATGCTCCAGAGCGGTATTAAATGTGAGAATAATGATGATAACACACAGGGAACGTCTTTCCAAGTGACCAATGTAAATTAGGCTGGTTTATATACTGTAATCAATATCAGCAGTGAGAGAGACGTATCACTACGGACACAAAGTTGGGTTGGTCTCGCACCTAAATTTTGAGTGCAATAGGACGCACTCAGTTTTGTATTTTCTTACATCTAATTACCATAAAGACTTAAAGTTCACACAAAATCTTGACTCCGTACAAAGGTAAAGAGCATACAGCCTGGTTTAGTATCATAATAATTTGAACTTTTACAGTTTCAGTTTATTCCAGTTTAAAGCAAGTGAGCAAATCATTATACATTTGTCCGTCAGTCGAAAACTTGTAGTTTCAGTACTCAAACGTAAGATGAACTAATCTAATGATACTGATGTTCTATAAACATTTTACAAACCCGATTTCCCTGCTCATATAGCTACACAGTGGAGTTCTGGTAGAACGCAACATTAGCGTTTAGAAACAGCCCTTCTACGTCGTCTTTATATTTTTAGCAGCAGAGTTCGAAATTGAAATGCCAGGGGGTGGATAACCCTCCCAAGTCTGCATGGAATGCATTGAAATTTGTTACCTAATGAGACCTAGGGTGGTTCTGGTAAATATTTGTGTATATTCTCTTTACTGAAAGTATTCAAGTTTTATCAAATTTGTATATATGCGTTGTCTTTATTAAAAGTATTCATGTTTTAACCGCTACGTAATATATGTATCAATATGAAGATCGCCAGGGCAATCATTAGGTTTCGGCAAAAGATTAGCTAAAGCGACAGCTATTTTTTTAGCGATAAGTTTTCCGCATTTTGGCAACACGTGAAGGCAGAAGTTTGGCAACTTTAAGCAGCTGGTAAGTGTGGATGAATTCTGAATTCTCACTCTTAAATCTATATTGTTGGACTACACATGCACGAGTGACACGACCAATCTCTGGAGTTCACCAATGATCTCCTTTCCTCTAGGCAAATATATATCGCCCTGTTTTCAACACGGTACATTCGGTCATTGTATTAACTAGATTGTGAATGAATTTGATAACCAAAATTGGTCAAGCTTTCTTTCGAATATTTTCACATCTCTAGCTTTAGTTGCACTTGGTGATGATGGTATGTATCTATTAGATAATGACTACATGAATATTTCTTGACACTAAGTCTAGGTCACTTAGACTTTTTTTTATACTGTTTTAGTAATGGCTTTATTTCGTTATGTAAATAACTGATTTGTCTTTCATTTAGAATATTGGAAGTATTTCAATAGGGTTGTTAATGGTGTCGTTGTTTGTATGTGTTTTGCTTTGAGAGAGAGAGAGAGAGAGAGAGAGAGAGAGAGAGAGAGAGAGAGAGAGAGAGAGAGAGAGAGGGCGACATTGATAAGAACACGATGCTCTATTTAGGTATGTATGGAGTGATGTAATCACGATCAAGAAGTGTTAGAGGTGTAAGGTTCTGGTAAGAATGTGAGTGGGTTAAGTAAGGACTCGTTACTTTACTCAACCCATTTCAGTTTCTTACCAGAACATTGCACTTTAATTAACACTCCTTGATCGTGATTACATCACTCCATACATTACCCAGAGGATCTTATTATCATTATCATCAGTGTCGCCGTGTCCTCTCTCTCTCTCTCTCTCTCTCTCTCTCTCTCTCTCTCTCTCTCTCTCTCTCTCTCTCTCTCTCTCTAAACGTTTACATGCAAACAACAAGACTCCATTAACAACACTACTAAAACAGTGAGTTGGCAAGTGTCCTGCGAGGCTGATGGAGGCGAAGCAAGTAGTCCAAGGGAGAGTTGTGTGACTACCATTTCCTCGTGGAGCTTCTGTGGGAGGGAAACATGGGACATGTGTTTCTGAGTGAGTCTGAAGTCACGTTGCCAAGACCTCAGGCACCTGACCAGTGCACATATTGTTTCAAGCAAGTCCAGTGACTCTTCCCTGGTGCTGCCTGGGTATGTGAGAGTTGATTGGTGGAGACCAGAAGTTGTGACTGCCGTCATCAAGGTCGAAGATGAATGGCTCTGATCTCAAATCTACTATGCGTAACCCTGCAGGGGTTGTTAACCTAGTATGACAGGTGGGCTGCCTTACCCATTACAGCTGTCTGCCTTAGAGGTTTAAGAGATTAGGCGAAGTCGTCACACGTCACACTTGTCAAGTGAGGAGTTGTCATCCAGGCAGCTAGTGATGTAGAGTGTCATGTGACAATCCATGGCTCTTCTTCCCCGGTTTTTTGCGAGATTAAAACTTGAAAACTTAGTGATGGAGTTGGGAGTCGTGTAGGAAATGAAAGGTGGTTGTCATCTGGGTCTTTGTGATGCAGCTACAGTAGGAATGGCGTGTCAAAATCAGGTTCTGCAGCACAAGAGAAAAGAAATACTGATCTTGGGACTGCTAGTGGTGCGTCAGATGGGAGGCGATTACTTGAGAGTAGATCCTCGCTGAGCTCCTACAGGATATATCAG
>JAUTXX010515828.1:8435-19756 GCA_032273605.1 Panulirus laevicauda | reverse complement strand
CCCCGCCCCCCCCCCGCCCCCCCCCCCCGGCGGAGGCTGAAAAGTATGCCTCACGCGGTCCAACCGAACTCCATCATTTGGCTGGTATAACCGTGGCACCACTATAAGCTCTCAACCACTAACACCTGTCTGGTACTCTGATGTCACGACGTCTCGCAAATCTTCGATCGTCCGAGACATTTGATACCACAATCTATGGCCGCCATTTCTTGCCAGGTGGGTTATGACTACATTGACGGACTGGTGTTGTGTAGTGTCCTTAACCTGATGCTGTGCAACAGACTGTATCATCCTTTGTTGCTTCTGTGTTTCTGAACTGTTGTTTGTGTGTCCTGTGCTACAGTGGCAACATTACAGCACAAAGAGGGAACGCACTATCTTCATATACCAGTACAAGACACATTCTTTCATCAGATTTTGTAGATATTTCATACAGAGCATCAGTAATTCAAATCTCTCTCCACAGGATAAATTTCGTAAAGATACATCGCAAACATGTAGTGCGATTTCGAGACATGTATCATGGATCTTAAGATCAAGTTCTAAAACATTGCAAACGCAACAGTGGATCCAAAATACAGAGACTACCCAGAAATTCCTCTTACAATACAATACATTGTCTCATCTAACAAACTCTTTAAGAAGGACAACTCTATGTAGATAGGATTCTATGTTCTCCTTGTCAGACTAACGGTATGAAGACCGACCTTTACAACGGGTCAACGGCATGAAGACCGACCTTTACAACGGGTCAACAACAGAAGGCCAGGAGAAGCAACGGCTCGGGAGGTAATCGTCGGAGCCGAAGCCAGAGGGCGCCTCGGGGGGCCTTCACGGAGGTAGGGGCGGCTATCAGCTGGGCAGCCCCGGCTGATTCGTTCCAGCTAAAATGTTCTTTGAAACTCACTGATTAGACGCCATTGACTCCCTGAAGCCAGCGCATGCGCACTTCTCGCTACGCAGGAGCTGATCTCCTCATTTATGTCAACGGCGGAGTAACACATTAGCGTGGGCAGGGGAGCGCTGTCCGGAGATCACTTCATTACCAGTCTGTGTGTTCTGAGGTTGTGTAGTGGGAAGGCCCTACTCCTCCTCCTGCTAAGGGGTCGTGGCTGCCACTTGTAGAGATGTGGCCTTTATTTATGACGCTCTAGTTAGGTTCCTCGAAGGGTCCCGTATGATTAGCTCTCGTGAGTGTCACTCGCTCTACTCTACTCTATAGATTTTCCGTGCTAGTAACGCTCGTGAAAGAATTTCTATGAAATATATAGCGAGGATAGCAGCAGCAACAGTAGCCTAAAAAGGAAAACAGTGGTAGCTGGGTAACTAATTTCAAGCCTCATGACATCTAATTCTGAAGATTCCATGTCTAAGAGACGTACAAGAAGAAGAGTGTCGGTGTTGGGACAAGCGGACACATCTGCCCTGCAGCGGAATCGTAAATGAAAGTTAAAGATGAGGACGTGAAAGTCATCACTTAGAAAAAAAAAGCATGAGGCAGTTAAGTCTCCTGAAGAAGCAAGAGATTAGGACGGGTATAAGCCTGACGGTGTTCAGAAGAAAGGCTGGTGGAAAGAAAATTAACATTAATGAAATTAAAAGAAAACGTGTCAGGGCTGTCTGACGGACAAGGAACTAGGGAGGGGCTGGTGGTACGTCCGCTACCTGACCCTCCTGTCTCGTTTGTAGCAAAGACAAGCGGGTTCCCAGGATGTCTTCTCACCCCATACCATAAACTAGGAGCCAAGAGCTTACTGGACTCGTTCATGTGTGTACTGAAAGGTTCTGCTGAGAAAAGAGAGGGGAAGGAAGACAATGTGAAAGTGGGAAATGAAAAAAAAAGATTAAGACACATTAAGACTATCCCGGTGGTTCAGACGAAGTAAAATCAGTAATCCTGATATGTAAGGTGTTGGATGGCTCCAGGGATCACTTCAACACCCGTCAGTACTGTGGGCGGCTGCTGTTTACAACGCACTGTCCACACTTCGACTGATTTCACGTTATGAACTGGGTACCGCAAGGCTCAGTCCTGGGACCCATAACTTTAATCATCAAATTTCAGTGAACTGGAGACAGGGTTTATAAGCTAGTTCAAATTTTCCCCACGACACGAAATTAAGAAATGCGGCCTAGTCAAAGAAGACTGCCTTAAGAAACGGAGGGATTTTGACAAACTGATGGAGTGATAAGAAACAAGGCAAATGGATTTCAACGTGGATAAATGCAAAGTAATCACACTTTGTCTATCAAAATATCATTCACGAATATAAAGTGTTCAGTCAACCATTACTAGAAGTAAATAATGGAAGAGACGTTGAACATAAACCAAATTGTGTTTCTTTTCAGAGTTAGGTTTCAGAGGAGCAGTATGTAGAATTAATTGGCACTTTTCCCTTTCACATCTTCCTCTAAAATTTCCACGGTAATAAACTTCATGCTACATGGGGGTTTCTTCTTGCTATCTTTTCATCTTTTCCTGCCGTTAATTAAATCAAGCAGGAAGGAAACGTGGGAGGTGAGTTGCCCTCAATTCTACAACAATTAAGAGTAAAAAGCAGATAACCTCGTCATGTACCATCAGTCCCTCTTTTAAACAGCAAAGGTCTTTGTAAGAGCCAGTATTCTATTACCTGTAGAGTGATGGGTTACTGTAACCAGAAGGAACACAAGAAGGATTCGCTGCTGTGGCTTGAAGGAACAGCAGAATGATGGGTTACTGTAATCAAGCAGAATGATGGGCTGCTGTAATCAAATGGAACACCAGAATGATGAGGTGCTGTAGCCAGAAGGAACAACAGAATGATAGGTTGCCGCTGCTTGAAGGAACAGCAGAATGATATGTTGCTGTAGGCGTAAGGAACATGACAATGATGGATTGCTGTGTTCGGACGGAACAGCAGAATGAGTTGCTGTAACCGGAAGGAACAGCAGAATGATGAGTTCCTGTAACCAGAAGGAGCAGCAGAATGATGAGTTCCTGTAGCCAGAAGGAACAGCAGAATGATGAGTTCCTGTAGCCAGAAGGAACAGCAGAATGAGGGGTCGCTGAAGTCAGAAGAACAGCATAATGACGAGTCACTGTAGCCAAAAAGAACAGCAGAATAATGGGATGCTGTAGACAGGAAAAACTTCATAATGATACAGTGCTGTAGTCAGGAGGAACGGCATGATGAATGATTGCTGTCGCCTGAAGGGAAATAGAATGATATTTTTGTAACTAGAGAGGACGGCAGAACAATTCGTGGATGTAACCAGATGTGAGAGCGGTGCTCGAGATTACATTAGCCGGAGGATGGAACAGGATATGATGGATTACTTTAGCTGGGAGGGACAGCGGAATGCCATATTCTTGCAGCCGAAAGAAACGAGAGGATGATAGATACTTGCTACCAGAGGGGACGGCTGAATGATTAATTGTCACTGCCAGAATGGGCACTGAGATGATCGATGGTACGTACGTGCAATATACATTTATCATTTAATCATTCATTTTCATATCCATATCTGAAGACAGTCAAACCTAAGTTCAGTAATACCAGCTCCGTCCGTCTATCACGCCCACCATCGCTGAGAGCTATCTTACTAATCCTGAATGGAATTAGAGTTCCATTAAAACTGTCTATAAATCTGACTTTGAGTTGGACGAATCTTCGGTGAAATGTGTGGCGATGCGCAGGACTGACGTGGTTTTCTCCGCTGACGGCGCAGCGGGGGTGGAAGACATTTTGTTACGGTTGTCGCGGGGTGATCACAGGGGAGCTGAAGTCTGATTCTAGTCGTGATGAATTCTTATCGTCTGTTGCTGTGGGAGGAGGAGGAGGAGGAGGCGGCAGGCCAGTCAGGAGGATCCATCCAGCGCTCCAGCAATTCCCCCGAAGGAATCCTCCTCACACCATCCCTCCTCGAGCGTGATGGATGTGCAACGATGTGAGAAGAATTAGAGAAGTTTATTGCAGTCATTGCAGTAATGTCTGCCTTCATCTTCTGCACGTTGTGGCTCGGTTGTTAGTGCTTTTGATTCGTCGACACACGAATTGCCGACTCCAAATCATACTTTGTCGGCAAGGAAATCGAAAAAAAAAAACCTTAACGTTAAGCAGTTGATGTCTGCTATTCGTGGGTTAGATGGTCAGGTAGAGTTTAATTAAACGTTAATTGACCTGACTTGGACGTATTCAAAATTCAACGTTCTTTATTACTCCTTGATTATCTTAATGTCAAGACCTCCTGTCTTGCCTCTGATCATGATATCTTTGCTCTATCTAAACCACAACCCTCTCCTGCTCTTTCTAACATTAGTCGCATGGGGAGCCGAGAATACTTGGACAGAGATTAGCATAAGTTAGATACAAAAGCCTCATCTGCATACCTAACAAATCGACACTTCTAACAAAGAAGACAGAAGGTAAGGATTGAAGGGAACTTAACATTTCTCATGATTCATGAAATTTATCTGAGGCATAAAAATCCTCCTCTGCTTACATCCTAGATGCAAGGACCTTGTGGTCTCAACCTATGATCGTGAGGTTCCAGAGCAGAATGGAGGCGAGAAGGTCACAAGGCTGGAATTTCACCCTCAGCAGGTCCCTGAGAGACACTGTAACCTATAAAAGCACCTTCAGTATGCTCATTAGAGATCTTCCAAAGGGTTTTTGTGTAAAATCAAAAGAGTTAAACCCATTCAAGTAACCATATATACATAATTCTGACAGCGGGTGGGTGTATTTGGGTCAGATATCGACTGTGGAGGAAGCGATTGGCGAGGAACCATGAGATCCAGAGACGAAATCAAGTCCAAATGTGATAAACCCCCCAAACTCAAAGACTGTCATACCTTGAAAAAGAACTGAAGACCTCGGTGTACAGATGGAGTGGCGAGAGAGAGAGAGTGAAAACTATAGGTGAAACAGATGGTGCCTAGGTCTTTATAAAAGTATTTGATTGCACGAAAAAGTAGTCGCGTGCCTCATGCCTGGACGAGAGCGGTGTTCTTTTTTCACTGTATTATAGTAAAGTGAGCAGGATGAACGATGAGAAGAATCGCAGACGATTACCCGACAGGCATTGAACACCTTCTATCTTGACCAAGTCTTAAACACCATTCCTCCATACACATACCCATGTGGAACTACAATCTACACACATGTATGAGTTACGTTTTTTCCTCTGGTTTGTTCCGGACACCAGCCATCTCCCCAACATAACAAACACAGATATAAAATATCACAAGACCCCCCCCCCTCATGCCCAAGATACAACTTCCACATTGTGGAAACTGAATACTTCCTCAACTGTCCTGTGGTCACCCAACAAGGACACGCACATACACACCACACTTTTGAACTGTAGTTCCACCCGGTGGACGCGGATGGTTTCCTGAGCGCTGCTGGAAGGTGAAGGTAATTACGGGAAATCAGTATGTGAACCATAAAATGGGTGTATTGTCAAAGTGATCACAACACCCCCTGCCTGCTGTTCATGATAGAGAAGGGTATGGTAGGAAAAGAAAACGGTTTACCCCAGGATGGGATGCATTATGGAATGGACAACTCTACTCTGCTGTTTTGGCTGGGTCGATCATTCCGATAGTGCGACTTATGATTTCAAAATATTATATGTTAAACCGATGACCATTTTGTAAAGCAATATGAAAAGTTATGAAATACAAAAATCTATGGACTACTTATAAAATTTTTTTCATCATACTTTCTTATATAGGGTTAAATTTCAGGGAATCATATGCCATGTGTTTCGTCTTTGGGAAATGAGTTGCCATGTACGGAATTAGAAAATTATGGTTAAAAATTGTAATTATAAAGAATATACGATACTGTGATGAAAACAGGCATCTGATACCTATGAAATAAATTGGGCTAATCCCGAAATTTACTTTTTTATCTATCATAATAAATGATCTTTCCTCATTTATCATGTTTCTATGTGAAATCAAACTGCTAAGATTCGAAACTCAGATGACATGACTGGAATCATGTAACGCAATCCACCTCAGTAGCCACAAAGGAATACAACAAATGATGAATCAGCTTTAAGCACTTGACGTACTTGGTAAGGAAATATAGATACTTAGATGATGAATTAAAAGGTCAGAAAGTCGTTTGTCATCGTTCTCCGGAGACGCTTTCTTATCCGAAACGCTGATGTGACAATTGGAACCAACCTCGACATTTCCTGTCATGGTAATGTCACTACAACATGGAAACTTCCAAAGCAACACTTCCGTCAAGCATGGCTCTGCACCATCAAGACTTGAGCAACGGTGGTGGGGTGTCAAGGTGCCTGGCTATGTCGAAGAACACCTGCTGATTCAGCGCTTTGAGGAAACGGGTAGAATCCCGTGATATCCTCAGAGCCGCTGCCCTCACCACACAAACACATGAGCAGGACTGCTCGTCTTGCCTCGGCCAACGGCTTCAGGAACCAGTGGGTAATCCAGTGTGCACGCCACAAACCATCCATAACAACGTTGTACACCGCTGATCTCCATAGCTGTGTTCCGGCCAAAGAACCCACCGGGAAAACGTCATTTTCTGCGACAAACAGACGTTCGGCACAGACGAGAGGAAGACGAGTATAATTAGACGGGGAAATGATACAAAGCTGGCTCACAACATCCCTCCCTTCCTCTCTCATTCCCACTCTTTCGTGTGCAAGTCAATGCCCGTTCCAGGAACTGTTTTCCCAATCTTCCCAATTTTTTTTCCCAAGCTTCGTTGAAATCCGTTTTAATTTCCTATTACGGCAAATTCAGTTGATAAACACGGATTTCACACTTCTCCCTTATTTCTGCAGATATGCCTCACAGCCTGATACGAGAGTCTGCTGAATATGCGTAGGGATGTTCAGGTGGATGCATCCAGCAGGTGTTGGAGAGCTGGTAGATGTCGCACCTGGTCAATTTGCAGGAGAGAAACATGCCGACATTTTGAACAAGGTTCTGCTACCATGAGGAAAGTGATCTTGTCCCCACAAAGGAACACCTTTCTGCCTGGTTCAGGACAACAACCCTTCCCACTTCACATCCCGGGATGTCAAAAATTATCTCCTGCATTGCCCCTGAAATAACGCTGATGTCACGTCCAGCCTCAACCCCAGACCTGAACCTAAAGGAAAACGTTTGGGCAGTCTTGGTCAACAAAACTGGCCTGAATAACTAACACCAGCTGAAGTAACCAAGAGGAACTCCTCGCTGGTGTCATGATGACGTGGGGAGACCCCGGGTAACATGCGCTGCTGCACGTGACCTGACGGAGGAGCAGGTGTCATCCAGGCCTCATGACGTCATCGCCGCTGGAAGGGTTCTTATACCCGCTCTTGATGTACAGCCACCAGCTGACCCTCGTCTCACTTCCCTACCATTTTGGATGTAAATCTTGACAACGATACAACTATAGAGTAATATGAATTACTTCAAACCGTCATTTACATAGTAAAAAATGTATGGCTCAGACGCATTCGATCACCCCTCAAGAAGTGCTCCATATCCCTGCCCATTTTCTGATGCGTTAATCAGTAAATAATCAAAACAACGATTTAAACGTCATGCATTTAAAAATAATGTCTATCGACAGTACTCATTAGAGTTGGGCTACCAACACAGACCAGACGGAGGAACGTTGGTCGGCAATTCTCGTCTGTTGAGTCATATCATTCAACATTGTTGGGGGTAAAGAGACCTTTTTCTTATGCTAACTATACAAGACAAAAAATTTCTCACACCGGTATACAAAGTGAATACGTCTTCGCAAACGAAAGTTATGAAAAGACTCAACAAACCTATAGATACATCACCTTCATAAGCACAAGACATTATACACAGAGGCTATGTCCCAATTGTACCTACCTGTTTGTCTGTCATATGGGTCCAGCATGATGTAAGTGCCTGGGAAACATCTGATGGCAACTTGTCCAAAGGCAACACTCTTGAAGTGGTTCTACAATCACTCCAACCAATCCCAACATTAACATAATGACCACCCCCGCCTAACAGCAGTTAGGACATAAACGAGACAATCCAAGTATTCTAAATAGAACACTGTTGGCCAAGTGGACAAATACATATTCCATTTACCTATCTGCGGATCTGCTATCTGGACACATTCGAAATGCACAACAATACGAGAGCCGTAGCTCAAGTGTTAATGTATGGCGTTAGTTTGTTAAAGCATCAGAAGGTCAGTGGGCAGGAGGAGGAACAAGGGATGGGATGGCAGGGGGAGAGACTGCTAAAACTACGGCCATACCTGTGGATGAGACCAGCGAACTGCTGGAGTCCCTTGGATGGCTCGCCACTCAGGCTCTGATGCGTCCAGTGAGGAGGAACTCGGCCACACGTGTCTTTTGGTTATAACGCAAGACCAAGTGGAGGGTATCATGGTGGCCGGGGGCAGTAGACAGTCTGCAAAATGAAATTTTATGGATAAGCTTGGTTTGTAAACGTTTACCTCAAAATATACCATAACATGGATTTTAAAGAACACGATTCGTCTGGTTAATTTGTTCAATATCCATTTACGAACAAGGGCCACCAGCAACGCTTATTCCTTTAAAATCATATGTACACACTGGTGACGCTTTATGTGAATCTATAAACCTAACACAAATCTAAACCATTTCACTTTAAGGGATTCTCAAAGTTTTCACACAGCGGCCCTAAGTACTGACAGGGCACAATTCGTACGAAAATGAAGTCATGAGGTTAAGCACTAAACCGAGTATCATACGATGATATTAACTATCTTTAGTTAAGCCAACGACTGAAGTCTCGCCAGATCCTTCACCCTCGACCTAAGTAAGTTTTACCTGCTTCCCATCCGTCTCTAGGCCTCAAACACCTTCCCGCCTCCCATCCCTCGCCCTAGCATTTTCCACTGCCTCCCGGCTCTCTTCATCGGCCCATCAGCTTCCAATAAGTGACAGATTCTATCCCCAGTTCTGACATTTCCAACAACCTGTTGGCTCGTTTGCCATACCCAGAGACTCTCAATAGCTTACCGTCTTCTCATCCCAGCCCACTCGCAAACAACCAGCCCGCTTCAATGTCCTTTAAAATGGTAAATGAAAATAAATAATCTGTTAGATTCAGGCAGCCATTACGCTGAAAACACACAGTTGAGGTGGTACAGATATCACAGAAATTAGAGGTCATGACAGTTACCAGTTCATCAATCATACATGAGCTTTCAAATTAAGGTAAACTAATTATTTTCTACGTTTCGATCAGCACATGAGTGAGGTATATCAAGACAGAGAAGGTGGCAGATTTACAGAGATGTTTACAAAGTAAATAGTGTGGTTTACACATTAAGCACTTCGTTGTGTGTGTGTGTGTGTGTGTGTGTGTGTGTGTGTGTTAGGGGGAGAGAGCTTTACACTCGTTCTGTCCAATCTCTTGACCTTGTGTACATGTTGCATGTCTTTACTCCAACGTACCTTATGTATGCACACACACACACACACACACACACACACCAACCTTAGCCTGATATCCATTTATCGACCAGCTCCATGGGGAGAATGAGCACGTGGGTGCCCACTTGAGGACCAAGGAAAGTGGGTGGCCACTCCCAGAGCTAAGAGAGTAGGATGCTCACTCTCACAGATAGTCACAAGAGGGAGAGTTAAAAGAATGAAGCTAATTCCAGAACTATGGGATCAAAGACAAGAGATGGTATAATAACGGTCAATCCTCGAGCGGCTAGTCCAAACACAAATTACGGGAAGCAGCAATTAGCCGCATGGCATGTGTTACTGTCTTAGTGGCTGAGACACCTGCAGACATCTCACCAGAGCACCAACGTGACAGAGATGACAGCGCGAGACAGAAAATTCATGAGGTGCACAACAAATTTGCCGAGGAAACCGACACAAATTAATCAAAATTCATCTGTGCTCGAAAGCACACAAAAACAACAATTATCATCTGATAATTAGTTCAGATATTTTTCAGGTAAACGTAAAGGTCGTTATTGGGGTCCACTTTTCCAAAATTGGATAAATTTTGGCATCTATTGCCCCATTAATCTCCATATTCACAGATAGGTCTAAGAAGAGTTTTACATTCAATCTTCAGTACAACTAATCTTTCAAGCAGAGAAAAATGTGACATTAAATTACAACGATAACTTATGTCAACATCTAATCAGCCGTGTGTTGTCCCCTAGAACCGAAACCCAAACTCACAGGTCCTAACCAACATCGCGATCACTGCCTTGTATATTCAACGTTTTTCCGAAAACAATAAAGTCCATTCCATTGCAATCAGTGCATTATACCATCAGAACCAACTAGAAGCCACCCATTAAATTAATCTTATAATAACTAATGTGTTATACTGAACTAGGGACAATCAGTGTGTGTCTTTTGTCAGACCCGGTCGTCTGCATCTGACGGTCACCCAGCAGCCAGCCACGGACGCGTACGACGTACCCCAGCCTTAACTGCCGCGCTGGTGGTAAGTTCATAACCCACCGAGTGTGGGGGAGCTGCTCCCGCCAGTGGGAGTGTGGGGGAGCTGCTCCCGCCAGCGAGAGTGTGAGGAGAGCTGCTCCCGTCAGTGCGAGTGTGGGTGAGGAGAGCTGTTCCCGCCAGTGGAAATTAATGATTTCCAAAGTATTATGGCAGTAACGGACATGTCATAGCGCATGAGCAAAACCCATACATGAAATCATTTTCTTCTCAGTTTGTACCTGTTGATGTTGCTTATTCGACAACCTACAATCATATCAAAATCTTCGATCTCAAAATGAGAGTTAAATGAGGGATTCATTTTATAAAAAAAAAGTTCCTTTCCAGTACACAGAACGTTATCTTTATGTCAGTGTTCAAAATCTCGTGACATGAACGAAATATTTGAAATGAAAGAATATATTCGGTTTAATAATGTTTTCTACTCTCAGTTTTGTGTCCTAGTGCAAGCTATTTTCATGACGTGCACAGCAGTTCCCAGCTGTTCTAGAACCGCCAATTCTCGAGGTCTGACGGTAGGATTCGAACACGTCCAAAATGGCGGGCTCGACCAACACTTCCAAAGTGAGGTAAGCGCTTTGGTAATTATTTTAGCTTCGTTGCCTTATCAAGGATCTAATTCAATGTAATCTATAGAAAAAGCATTGTTTGAAATACCGGAAAACGCCCAGAGTGTCTGGGGGATGAGAAAATAACGTGATTTCACCGAAAAATTCCGACTCGGGAAAACTGAAATGCCGGAGGGCGGCGGCGGCCATATTGAACGAAGGCTGGCCAGCAGCGTCCACGCTCCTCGCTCAATATTTACCCATCATCGACCATATCTGGGTTAC
>JAUTXX010515807.1:0-11687 GCA_032273605.1 Panulirus laevicauda | reverse complement strand
ATCAGAAAAGATATGATACGTTTACACTAGTTAGGTTGATAAATTGCTACGGAATATTCGGCAAGCGGCTGCGTCACATAATTACCGAGTGAATGCTGGCAACTCAAGGGTGGGCCGTTTTGATAACTATTCCTTTCCCTACACCTCGAAGTTTTGGAACACTACACTCTCAGGTCTTTCCCAATACCTACGACCTGGTACACTTTAAGAGCAAGTTTTCCACCTTCTCCAAAATTCATAAATACTTTCTCTTGTCTTCATTCTCTCTATATCTCGAGTAAGGATTTCAGTCTGTGACTGGAGCCTCCAACGTAAATACATGTATTTACATATTGTTTTCTGGCCTATTCGTCTTTCCCACCTTAGCAAGGTAGCGTCAGGAGCATGAAAACAATAGTCTAATTTGCACACACCCAGTCTTTACCCTCATGTACGATGTACCGAAACTAAAGACTCTCATCCATAGCCAAGCCCAACAAACCCCTCCATGATCGCCTCATATTCTCTGGTTACAAAGCAACGCACTCAGCAACAGCCCAGCGAGTGCTTCCCAGGCAGTTTGTGATGATGAAAGAGATCAGAAACATAAGAACTAGTCTGGTGAGAGTAAGATAACTTAAGAAGTAACTGTAAACTTTATCATCATACCATCGGAGTCAAGCCCTCGTCCGCTACCTCCTGCGTAGACATAAGTTAGCCTTAGGCCTCCCTGCAATCTGCCAGAAAAGTGAGAGTCGTGTCCAGAGAGAAAAAATAAATGTCCTTAGACAATCTGGAGCACGTCACCAAAGTAACACATGCCCTAATGACTCTACTTTTATTTCAAGGACAAAGTTACAACAACTTAAGTAACACATACAAGTAAGTCACAGTACCGCCTAACCACAGCAAGATAATAAACATTGGAAGGTAATGTACAGTTATAGGTCTGCCGGCTGATCTCACAGTAAGAGCCAATTAGGATCTTGCAATCTGTCTTCATCCATTCAGACGAGGTTCCTACAACCATTAGTAGCGGGTGTACTCGTGCGTGTGTTCCTGACTGTCCAGGCTCACTGTAAATGGATGCTGAAGTGTAAATGGGGCGCTGCACGTGCAAATGAAGCGTTCAACAGTGTAAATGTGGCGGTCATTGGTGCAGATGAGGTGGACAACAATGTAAATGAGGGTTGAAAGTAGTCAACGTATAACTTAAACCGCAAGCCTTGTAAGGCAGGTGAAATTGGACACGAGAGTAAACACCGACGAATGAGGCTGTGTAAACTGGAGGTTGGTGTAGATGAGGCGCTTTGGTTATATATTTACACGAAAGAAAAGTAGTTACTTTATGATCTATATGGGAGTATATACTATGTATTTACACGTGTAAATGAAGTGTCGAAGGAATACATACAGCATCACAAATGTAAACATTAGTACATAGCCAATGATTTACAAACGCTCCCAAAAAAGTATAAACGACTCCTTTAAAATAACTTTGAAAATATGAAATGCAGTGGACTGCACACTGAAGGAGATCACTGATTACTTTAAAAAAGAATAGGTGAGGTGCTTCTGGTACCAGAGGATAACTCACAGTTTCTGAAGTAATATGGGTCATTATGTAAGACTAATGGCGATGGTGTTGATGATGTGCTACGGTTGGCTGGTGGTGTTGATACTGGAGAGAGTGAGTGATGGTGATGATGATGGCAGTTCTAAGGCCGACTGGTGATGGTGATGGTAACAGTGACGGCATCAGTGTTGTTGCTCATGATGGTGACCCGTCTGGCTGAGGCTGGGAATGGTGGCAATGTTGACAATGATGGTAATCTGGTTGTTGGTGATGATGATGTTGGCGATAGTTACTGATGGTGTTATGGCTGGTGATGGTGATGAGGGTGACAGTGACGACGATTTCATTGTTGGAGCTGATGATGATAATGATGGTGGTGGTATGGCTGGCTGGGGTCAGTGTTGGTGATAAAGACGTCCGGATGTTGGTGGGAGATGAGGTACAACAACGTCAGGCCAAACACACCTCCTCGCTACACTTTCCCCCGAGCAATACAAACATTGTGTTACACCCTCCCCTCAACACACACACACACACACACACACACACACACACACACACACACACACACACACCACTATCATTTTGTCCGCTGCGTCCGTCTCGAGTCTATTGAAACAAAAACCTGAGCACGAGTGTGACCTTCGAGTACGATAGCCCAGCCTTCGTTCGTCATGTTCACAGCCACGTCTCTCACCTCTCCAGAAACCTTCCTCCAACCCGACCCGTCCAGTGGATCTATAATTAACGTACCACACAGAGGTGATGAAGCTGTATATAAAGTAGTGACCTCATCACAACCATTCCCATACGTCGTAGGAGGTATTTCTAGAGCAGGTTGGGACGCTATATACCTCTACAGTTTTCCACTAGGAACATATCTCGATTTATGGGTACAAAAAGAATATGAACCCAGAGCACTAATTAAACTATAAAACGATTCTTACCTTCTTAACACCACGGACAGTGTTGCCTAACTGTGATCAATGAATCAAACACTTTTATAGGCAATTGCATTTGATATCTATTCTTTAAAAGTGCATTATTAAAACACCATTTACATAAAAGAAACATGTGAGTGAAGGTGTTCTCCCAGGAGCTTCCGGATGTGCGTGATTGAAATACAAAATCAACAGATGAAGGTCGGCCAGGGCGGGTGAGGGGCGGCCGTTAAACCTTGGTCAACACTCAGTAGTAATAATTATTCTCCCTCCCTTAAGTCTTGACTCTTACATATCCCACTCTATTTTGTGGCTGAATTTCATTCTTTCATTTCGACTACCAGATTGTTTCACCAAAGTGCCTTACTAGTGGTAATGTTAGTGAATGAACATTAAAAGCTATCTCTAACGTTCCGTCACTTGATGGATGGTTTTCTAAAATTTCCAAGAATGAACAGCAGAATATAGGCTTTCTGACATCTTCCTTATGGTATCTTTATCATTTCCACCTGGTGGATACAAGACTGCGAGTTATGTCTCCATCTATTATCACTCATATCTAACAACAGCACATAAATTTCACTGATTATATAAACTGCTGCCAGTATATAAGCAAAGTCTTTTCTTCATAGTATTGTTCGTAAGAATTAGATTCCATACCTAAGGACTGTCAGCTGCCATGTTGAATAACTAACATAATACACATGAAATCTCTTACACCAGGCTACATTTATGTATCGAACACCACACGAGTATTTTACCCTGTGTTCAGGTACCATCACCACAGATCAACAAGAAAGATAAAGACTTGTGGAAGCCTTCGGAGATGAGAAGGTCCACAACCACACGAATTAGGAGACAGTCTAGCAGACGATGGCCTTCATCATGCCAGAACCTGTGCTACATTAAGGAAGCTCATAAGAATGACCACTGAAACACATCATCATGCTCAATACAGCTCCAGCTTCTTTACAATTTTGATCGCTTCGCTCACTTCAGCTCTTAAAAACCTTCGAGCCACATGCACCAGCTATGATCTACTACCACAAGCACAACTACTGCAGTATGATTACGGATTCTGAGTACATAAAACCCCTAATGCCAAGTGTCACGTATGGAAACAACAAACAAATGATGCTTGTGTCGACCGCACTTGTGGTAACAGTGAGCGAGGCTGCGGTGCGACCTACCAACGTCCGTCTGATTATAAAAACGACTTTAATGAGTGCACGGCTTTACCCTACACGTCAGAACTCCGTCCACTGTCATTAAACTGACACTGACGTTACACATGACGATCTTACCAATGGAGTGAGCAGGAGAGCCATTTATGTCAAATTCTTTACTCACTCATTTCCTGGCGCCTTCAGAGCGTCTTGTTTCGTTGCTCTGGGACTGAGGTGAATGGCGATGAAGGAAGAAGTAGAGTCAGAGAACTGATTTTAACACCACTAATTCGAAGACGACCGGTACTCGCGGCTTACGTACTAAAGTTATCCACAGACCGGCAGTTACGGTAGTTCTGAATACTGTTCACAGGTTAGTTCTTCCCTACGTGCGCCAGCGGCTCAGTAGTAGAATACATATTAGGCTGCTGAGGGTACTGAACCTGATGCGTGTAGCATTATTATAGTCTTTACCATGAACCGGTTTGAAGCCTTCATAAAGGCTAGATTAGCTAAATCTAGGTGAGTTTGTTATGACAGAAAAATGTGTAATTAAAGTAAACTCTACTGAATAAAACTGAGTCAAAATAAAAGCTCCCGAGATAATAAATATTTGTGGTAAGTTCGACCAAGCGGGAGCCCGTCCTATGGCCAGAATGCACTTTACTCAGCCAGACTCACAGTCGCCTGCATGATGGCTCCATGAATTGCCGTCTACGGGGAAGCTCCATGAATGGTCGTCTACAAGGAGGTTTCCTTGACTAGTCGTCTACCAGAGCCTTCCGCCACTGGTCGTCTACTCTACAGGGGACCCTCTGTCGCTGGTCGTCTACACAGACCCTCCACCACTGATAGTAACAAGAACAAAAGGTTCTTCACACAACAATACTACACACACACTACCACAACAAAGACCACAAGGACAAGAGCCTCCTCAGAACAAGGACAACGTCCTATACAGCCAAACAAGGAAAACCACCTCTCGTCACAGCAACTACAGGAGGAACATATGTACATCATTTAACAACAGCGATGAATAGCCTCGAACATGAAACTCATAGACGAGAAATCTTGAGTGAGACCTTAAATGCCTAAGTTAACAAGACCTACATCTAGGTTCTCCTTGTAGACCAATATGGTCAGGGTCCTGGTGGAAGAAGTCACCATTTGAAGGTTAAGTAATTCACCCAAGTGTTAAGTGAACACCTGACAGGGTTAAGTGCTTCACTCAAACGTTAACATCTGGTATGGTTTTTCTCTGACCTAAGTAAGGTTGTAGTGTACTTGTGTGTCAAGGTATGTTGCTATGATATGCTACACTTAACTTAGGATGTAATGTGTATATCTGTGGTAGAATATTCTAAAGTCCACCACAACCCTTTGATTCAAGTCCACTATATCCCCCTTTAAGTTCAGTTCATCTTCCTTAAGTCCTATACATCCTTACTGAAGGCCACCACATCTTCCCTTAACTTCACCACGTCTTCCCGTCCAGTCACCACATTCTCCCTTATATCTGTCCTTGAGTCCACCACGTCCTCATCTACGTCTAAAGCTGACACTCTCGTCACAGACCTTATATCACGTCTCCTGTTACACGTCCTCCACATGTGCTCCATATACACCACATCCTATAGAGTGCACCTTCTCCTTGTCTTCACCTTTCCAAAGTCGTGTTCACCGACGCCAGGGACACTCTATCCCTACGAGCATGCGTGTCCACCGACGCCATAGGACGGTCTCCTGGTCCCCTTCTCGTAAAGTAAGCGTCCACACTAAACTGGCCTTACCGCCCCATCACTGCCAAACACAGACCAGGGCGGAAGGCAAGGCATCCCATCTCAAGCATATTAATATAAGTTTCACCTTGACCACTGGCTTTTTATACATGGGTAAAAAGGCACTAATCACGGGCACAGGTGCATTCATATACAAGGCGAGCCTGTTGCATAAGAAATTAAAAACGTCACCCAGTTTTTCATCTGATGATAGATCTGCCTCTAGCATAAAAACACTGCAAGGAGTTCCACAGTGTACGTACGGAGTGTAAAGAGTTCCATTGCGTAGCTGTGGAAGGTAAAGAGTTTCATAATGTGTCTGGAGTTACCACCGCTGATACCTGTGACCTGGTGACCTGTCGAATGCTGTCTGACTCAGCTTGGGAGACACGCAAACCGTCAACTCTCGAGGCCACAACCCAGATTAATATCTACAGAAGAATGACAGAAGGAAAACCGCGGCGAAGAGAACAGGTTCACTTGTTTCCATGCGGTGCTTAAAGTCAAATATGTTCTCTCACACCTCCGTTTCATTAGCCAGGTGACGTCGTGTATTATCTATAACCTTAACAGGGAAAGTATGTCTTATGTAGAGGCACGTCTTATGCAACCAGTGATGCTGAGACTTTTGATCTGGGACCAAACGATAGCCTTCTCTTTGGTGTGACTGAAAACTGAAGTGTATTTCCACCATCCTGTGATCAATCCCGGAAAAGGAAGACGTTGAGAGCGTTCTCGTCCACCTCTCTGTGGTGGCACAGCCTTGACTTCTACCATGTCAAAAGTCTTCGATCATTTTTCTTCGCCTCACTGTCAGAAGCTGGGACACCCGGGGACGGGGGGAAGGGCTGAGGCCCATACCAGGCGGCAGCTGGAGCACACGCCACTATAACACTCACCCCTCTTGCTCTAGGCTGAGGTCTGGCTACCCTACTGACCTCATACATCAACCAAAATGGCAGGTGCGACATCAACGACGTATTTAGAGCAAGATTTTACTACAATTTCGGCTGTCATCACTGTGATAATGGGCGGCCCGTGAGTGTGGCCGTGAGTCCCCGATGATCTACCGCTCGCGCTTTAACAGGTTGATGGTTCCATCACTCTTCCCATTAACGGCTGATGGTACAGGCTTTCGTAGTTAATTGGCTTATCGTGTTTTAGTTTACGACAATGATTGGTTGAGGATATATGAGATCCCACCACTGATTGGATAATACTGCACCCGCTCTAGGTATTAATTGCCTGACCTGTTGTTTGCCCTCGGCATCACCTGGTTAACTTTATATTCGCCCTGAGCCTTGACCGGCTACTAATACTTCCTTTTGCCTGTGGTAGGTTCTTTCTTTGGGTGATTCAGCTTCTGGTTAGTCCCAGACGGGTGCGGCACAATCTAATCAGATCACTTTAGTCTTCCCTCTCCAAACGTAATCTATCACGTAAAGATATTCAGTGTGACACAAAACATCGAGGGAGACAGCAAAATCCTGCAGGTACGGCGCCTAAAGAAACCAGTGCGGCTTCTCCACCACATGAGTCACCGGGCAAGACGTGCGGCGAGTCCAGGAATCTCTGAAGGTGTCCACAGGAGTGTCTTAAGACTCCCGGGGCCACAACCCTCCACGCACAAGACTGTTCCAGGTGGTGTCAAGTCACTAATGAGGAAATTCCTACATCTCCATATCTCGTGTTGTGACTACCAGTATCACGTGCGCCAAGCTAAGCTCGAATATCCTCAAGTAGGTGGCTGGTCCTGAGAATGATGACATATATACACACACACTCACACATTCCATTCACCACATCTGGAGGAGGATGTACCCGTGGATGGCAAAGGTAATCACAATTAACTATAACACAAAGGTGTCTCAGAAGTGCAAAATTCACGAATTACCTTTACCTCAACGAATGTTTAAATTGTATAGTATTTATTTTCGTAAACATAGCCATGAGTTCGGAGGGACTCATGGGTAGGTGTAAGTTAATGTCATGAAATATGAACATTTAGTGAGCCACAGTTAGACAGTAAATTCTTCCCGAAACCAGACTTTTGTGACACACAGTAGTGTGGATGGTTCTACAAGTGACGGAGTAGCTGCATTAATTATGTCACTGTGTTAAACCAATGCTCTTCATCAACTCCCAAAATAAACGTTAGCAACCACGGACCAAGTATCATACCACCCACTTACTTAAGACAGATGATAAACCCCTTAAGCACAAAGTAAAGGTATGCGCCTTTTTCCTGTGGTAATATTGCCTGGAAATCAATTCCGTGTAATTCTACGTCAACGAAAACCAGACCAGTGGAAATGTCAGGCGGCAGAAATGTCTCCTTCGTGGAGGCATGTGTTGATGATACCTGTGGGCCATACGTGCCGTGTGTACCTACGTCCCAGCACGGACCCCTCACGACAGCAGAAGCCATTATGATAATCATAGAACAGGTAGAGGGCAGCAACGTCATGGTCAACCCGTAACGCATATGATGGACACCACCACACCACAATGATGGATGCCTTGCTTGACCACTGAGCCGGTCACTGGCGGGTGACCCAAATCCTCCCTCCCTCCCCCGCGCGTGTCACACGGACAGCCCGTACCCATTAACGTTACGCACCGGTGGCTGCTGACAAGTGCAACCGTCTGTTGACAGAGTTACCGTTGTCATGGGATCCAGAAAGACAGGTTGTGCTGGTGTGCAAGATATACGTGCTCGCCCGTGTTGACTGGCAGGGGCTCTCTGTGGGTACAGTGTCCGCCCGTGCCAGCACAGAAGGCAGTGTGTGACCTGCAGTTCGAAGAGAAACTATCATTCTATCGTTCATCAAACATATACATAGACAGACTATCTTCGTTCTTACTCATAATACTGCGATAACCACACGTTCCACGTACCTCAGAAATCAAGGCTCTAGTTTTCCTAAGTCTATCAGCAACACGCGAGGTAGACTGATGATAATGGTGCCACAGGAAGGACGGAGGGCTACCGAATCTGAAAATCCTCAGGAGCAACACAGTGTCGTAAAGATTAGAGTGTGTGGCATTGACGTGTAGAACAGAAAATCAGATATAAAAAGTAACACGAGGTCGACCATATGAGCCACCGAGATGATAATTCGTCTCGCTTGAGTACCCAGAGGGAGATCAGAAAACCTGATTGTATCTCGTCGATGTTCCATATCTGATCGTGGCGCATGGCTAATCTCTGATTACCTATGGAAAAGATGAAAAAATGGGGTTAAGGTCCAAGTAACCTGGCGATTACATGGGCCTAAGTACGGTATACCACTGTGATTTGTTCATACTCTGACCTAAATGATCCATAAACAACCTAAAATTAAGGGACATATAGAATGGAGGATCTCAGTGATTAATGAAAGATCAGCTTTACTGACATATACACTTGGAAGATTCAACGGAGTTACGGAAAGATGATGTTATGTAACACGTGCAGGATCAAGCCTCAGCTGACCTACTCTTGTTTGTTTCAGAAATCTGCAGACCTGAAATTAAGCTTATAAAGTTCATACAAAGATTAGATTTACGAACCACGAGTATAATCTTTGGTAAAAATGTTTAGGGACCTAACTCACTCCTTGAGGAACCTTGCATGAAACCACACCGTTCATGGTCAGAGCACAGACCATGTAAATAGTGAAGGTGTGTGTGGACTTAAAAATGTCTTTAACACCTTAATGATGCCAGCGGTTGACAGACTCAAAGTCCAGATAACCAGCCTATCAGCTATCCTTCATAGTACTTCCCGGTTATTTTAGGAACAGATGGACCAATTACATTCAATTTATCAATTCTCAAAATTGGTAAAGTAAATGTATGGCATACTCATTATGATACCTAAGTAATCACCATAAGAAATACAACGGCTTCAGATTTTCCTTTGATGTAATTCACGTATGGAACCAACAATATATCACTTCTGGTGATGGTAGTGGTGGTGGTGGTGGAGGTGGAGGTGGAGGTGGTGGTGGTAGAGAGTGGAGGTCGGGCTAAGGCAGACCCAGCATCAGACTTTCTTCATACCACACCAGCTCTTCATTTGTCATCGATCACAGGCTGTTTTCCGTAGCTTTTCAACCATTCCCAGCAAACTTCAACACCCCAACTATCGCCAACACCTGACAGTTAACAGTCCACAGTCTGTTGTTCACACCGTATGGTTAACTGGCCAAAAGCCTCGTACCAGTTGTAAGTTAATGTTAAAGAAAACTGGACAAGATCCAAACAGGGAAGAAATCGTAGTATATGACCAGGAGCCGCTACCACACATCGTCCCCGGGCCAAAGCAGACCAGGCTAGCGGACCTGCTCTTGTTTAATGGCTATGGGGTAAGGGGAGGGGGTTTAAACCAGGTGGTGGGGAGTGGGAGCAGATTCTAGATAACGAGGGGCTGGAGGGGAGGGGTGTGGGGAGGGGCTGGAGGGGAGGGGTCGATCCGATGAAGGGTGTCAGGATAATGAGAGGGACATGACTCAGGAGAGTGGGGATTGTGAAGGCGTCATGGCTTACTAGGCCAGGGAGGAGGGGAGGGGGTCGTGATGTGGTGGATCGGGAGACACTTATAACACCTGAGACACTTAACACATATCCTGCTGATGCACTTATAATACAACTGAGGTGACACAGAAAATGGACTCAGGATACATAAGCACTGAAAACGCTGTATGTATACACTACTTCAGATCTATTAAACACGAACTCACGATAGACTCAGAATGCACTGATGGTGAACAGACGCTGTAGTGGATACAGATCAGAACCCACCTAGTGTTCTGTGCCACACACACACACACACACACACACACACACACACACACACACTTACACACACACACACACACACACACACGTACACATACGGGGGCTCCACAAGTGTAAAACTCCCTCCCCATTCACTAACAGGGTGGTACATAGAATAGGTAATTCCTCAAGAAAACTTCATAACACGACACGCTTGAAATATAGAAGACTTGTGGTGAGGTTAGATCACACCACTCATCGTCGGTTCGTGTCACCCAAGCTCACACACAACTGGGCTCAGACTGTGATGATCTTAGGTCCTGAGGGTTGCTGTGTCCTCAGATCACAGCACTCCAGATTATGATACATGGAGGCTGGCAGATAATCTTCGTTCTCACCGATCAGTTGTAGGCATTTCAATAAAGTTTTATCATCATTACAATACTGAATTATCTATCATAAGCGGATGATAGATATAGAATATCTGGAAAAGGTCACAGGATTCAACAATGTCTTGAGCAACAATTAATCTTTTGTGGTAGAATATCTCAGTCCAGAGATTAAGCATGGGTCTGGCGACACTGTGCACTTGAAACTTCACAAAAAGCAAAACGTATTTTACTTTAAACACACAAGATAATACTTTATCATCAACGTTCAGGCAAAATACTAAATATTAATGAAAACAGCCACGAAGAAGCTACAGGCTCTAAATATACCAACAATTTTGTTAAAAATTCTGGAAACACAAAGAACTTTACATTTACAAAACAATACTGACGCTGAACACTTCAACGCACCTGATGGTCTCCAATCATCCTCAACACTTGGGAACCCCAGAAGCTGAGCACAATAGGTGCTCCTCAGGTGGTACACAGATTCAGGGCCTCCGTATTAGGCGAGGTGGCGGTGACCATGCAGTTTCTGTGGCTAATATAGAGGCAATTTACTCACCGGACAATCACCGAGATAAGGTGACAGTGTAACACTGCGGCCTTCCTGTTGTACGGTGTTGGTGGCTTCTTGAAAGGTCAAATAGGGAGGAGCTGCAGCTGTGCTTCCGCTCTGGATGACCTATTTTACCTTCCTACTTTACCTGTCATATATACCAACCTTCCTCTTGAATCTACTCAGCGGCAAGGAAGGGTTTTCAGTCCCCATATAGAGACAAGATGGTAAGTGCAGTTGGGATTTGGTTATGAGAGTCCTAGGGGACAGTCGGGTCCCTGGAGTGTGTTCTAGACTGACAGGGAATCCCAGGGACAGTCCAGCGGACCTTAAGACCTGACGCTATACACCCTGCCCTACACGCCTCACCCTACCACTGCATAATCACCACACACCCCCGTCAGTGACCTTCACATATATACCAACACTATCGTTTCCCCTTCCGTCATGACAAAGTAGAGGCCCTGCTCTCTCTCTCTCTCTCTCTCTCTCTCTCTCTCTCTCTCTCTCTCTCTCTCTCTCTCTCTCTCTCTCTCTC
>JAUTXX010515797.1:0-11688 GCA_032273605.1 Panulirus laevicauda | reverse complement strand
TTGCTGCTGGACACGCCTTTACCAGTCCCATGAATAGTTTATGAGGACCGGCCTGTGTGTGTCCCGGGCAGGATACAGTGTTTATGGCTGACAGTTTCTTAATTCTGGTATCACAGTCCCTAACAAAAGCTCCCGACGTCTGCAACTTACCCTACAGATCTGAGGAGTGCCTCCAAGACGTTAGTGTCTGCTTCCTACAGCCTGTAACACATCTCCCACTCTTAGCATAAATAATCTTTCTCCCTCCCTTCAAACTACCTCCCTTACCCTGAACTAAACCTATGTTCCATACCATTAGCCAGCCCTTTCTTTCTCCACACTACTTCCCCATCGCAGTAAGAACGTCTTCCGTGCCATAAACCAAGCCATAAACCACCATACCAAAACTTATTGCCAACTATAAACCACGTCCCAGACTATACAGTGGCCCCAAACCCTAAACCCCCTTAAACCATTCCCGTCGGCCCTAAACCACTCCAAGCTTACGTTAAAGGTCGTTCTGCTTCTACGGCTACAGCACATACCATAAACCACCCACAGTCATTTACGTCACCCATGGTCCTCCCTTTACCGTCTGGCAAGATCCCCTCCCCAACGAACCACCCGGTCTGGTTTAGGCTCTCCAGGGACACACTTGGAATCTGACAAGGTCATCTCCGGTCTTATCCGGCCAGCCTTGGAGACATATGTTATCCCTTGCTCTCTCAGCCGTAGTCGTTCTCGAACTCCTCTGCCACGCCCCTGGCCTCATTAACGATAAATATTGATCCATTTCCTTTATATTTAACCCAAAGCCCTTGAAAAAAAATAAGTGGCACGCAGGATCAACAGTTCACGGATAATTTATGAAAGTAAGGATTATAATTACATATCTTCATTATTTTCTCGTGTCAGCTGAGACGACACGGGTAACTGAGGCCCTAATCAAGACGATCTCATTAAGCAAGGGTCGAAGTACACGACTAATTAGCCGAAATAGAAAACTTTAAGTCCTGGATCATTAAACATGATGAGGAGCACTTATCAGATGTAATACAGGATGTAAAGAGATAAATAGACGTTGACCAAGTTCGATGATTCAGGTTACTTTAGCCAATAACTTTTAGAATCTTGAATTACTGTGACGAGAGGGACATTTCGTCTTCATTCTTAACCAAACACCAGGAGGAATCAGAATCGATAAGGACAGTGTAATCAAAACATTGATTGACGCTTGTACTCGCATATCCTAATTACTTTGAGAGGTTAACAAGAAAACTAACATGTCGAAATGCAACTTTTAGATTTCAACTCTCTCTGTCTCTCTAGCATGAAAATCAGTGCCTGTGATGGAAATTAAAAAACAGATGATATATGCTGTCCAAAATCGAGTTGAAAAGCAATGGAGATTGTTCATGTTTTCCCCAACAATTTTAGGTCTGAATTGGACAATGGCGTGATTCAAGGTGGTATTAACTTTATTCTTGGACCAATTTGTTTCAAAAGTGGAAAATACTGCGATTACGTGGTTTTTCTTATCTTTGTTATTAACGCAGTCTTCCAAAAACACTACCAAGGATTGAGAGCCCGCGCCTATATTAAGACATATACAAAACACTTAATCATTTGTCCTTATTACTCCAGGGGTTAATAACACAACTAATGAAGCCTATTATTACGAGTTCTGTGAGCTTATATCATCACCCACATTAGTGAACATCAATTTTTATTAGATTTTAGAAGGATAAATGTAGATATACTCAAATGCTGTCAGGTTTAAATCGTCGTACTCAAGGGGTCAAGTTGTCGTATTCAAAGGCTTTATAATGTCTGTCTGACACGTGTGATAAAGAATTCTCATACGTCAGGCAGTGGCGGCGTTCTTGTCACTCAACCTTCTTATTCTTTGACGACTTTTCTCTTACCATTATCCTTTCTATCGTCTTCCCCAACAACAGTTGTAAAGTTTTTTTTATATGCATCTTCCTCAGCTCCCTCAGGCTACCCTATTGGGACGTGTCATGTCTTTTTTTCCACTAACAAGCACGGCATCCTAGCCTCCATCCACCTTCCTCAGAGGAGCCAGGAAAGGAGAGATTTCTATTCAAGAGCGTCTGTGTCTGGGTAACTGTGTATAGAAGTGTGAGAAAGTGTTGCTTTCATTTGTACGTCTCCCTTCACACGAATTGAGTAGGGACATGAGCCACACTTTCTCTCGTTCTCTCATTGTAGACTACCCGACTCTCCTGTTCTGATATCATACCAATGTTAGAAGTTTAGGACCCTTCTTTAAACGTACTGATATAAACCCTGGCTAAAACAGTCTTTCATTATTATAAATCATGATAATGTTCGGGAGATGGGGACCTTACGAGTGATAAACCTCTAATAGTTAATTACAAAAGTTAATTACACTTAGATAGGCAGACTGACATACAATCATATGCGATAGATACATAAAATCTTAAAAGACGGGACAACAAGGGCGTAAAACTCTCTCCCCGTAGTAGCTGGCAAATAGTAAAACACACAACTTTTAGCAACAGCAGTGAAACATTGGCACCAAATTCCACGCAACACGATAACAGCTTTGGATTCCCTTACACCAGATTACCTCAGAATTGCCTCACAGAAGGTGGTTATGAAGTCGTCCCTGGGTCTTGTGATCCTAAACCCCCTCACTGTACGAGATCAAATCATTGGAGTAATCAACTTCCCCACTGTGATATCTAACCATCATTCCTCACAGCGGTAATTACCCCACACATCTCATCGCCCCAGATCTCCCTCACAGTAGGCAGTAATGAGGTCATTCTCGAGCTTGTAATCTTATCTAGAATCTCAGCAGGTGCCTCACTCTCTCCCTACTCATGGTATGGGCGATCTCATCACCCAACCTGAACAGATGGCATCCAGGCGACCATCACAGCCACAGGGAGGCGAAGACGCAACCATCACTCGCTAGATTACGGCGAGTAACTCTACCAAACAGATGACTTGTCCTGTCACATTAGCCTCCCCTTCCCTGGCCATGATTATCTGACTGCTTTACCCTCCCTCTCTCCTTCCCTCCCTCGTTCCTCCTACTACGCCAGGCAGAAGAGCAGGTGGGCAGCTGGTACCACACATTATATAGACCAGGACGTCAGGTGGCCGCCTTCTTCTTGTCGGAGAAAGACGATCTCTCTGGAGGTCCAAAGATCCGAGAATCTCCTCAGGAGTGTTAGTGCCACCCACGCCCCTCATTCTTATTCCTAGCTTCTCATCCTCCCTCCATCTGGCTCGGACACACACTTTCTATTCTTTATTTTCTCTTTTGAATTACTTGGTAAAGCAGTTTTCATTCTCTTCTATCTGTACGATTTATGTTCAATCTTTCCTGCTCATCATTATCATTATTACTATTATCATTGTTACCATTGTCATTATATGTATCATTATAATATTAGTATCACTACCATTGTTATTTTCATTAGTTAATAATGTTATTTTGATTATCATTGTTAATATTGTCATTGCTATTATTCACAAAAATGTTCAACTTATAATTTTTCTTCGTTTTTCTCTTTCTCTTGTTGATACATGTCATTATTCTATTCTCAAGCACTAACTTCTGCTTGAATACAGCCTCATCCAAAGCTAATATTACGCTAACTGCTGCCACACTCCAGCCTAACTCCCACCAACCGACAGCCATGATCCCAGGATAACTTGGGTCACATTAGGACTTGATCACACCTTAACTTCTGACCTATATATATCATAACCCAAGACTAATTAACCTCATTCTAATACAACTTTATCTTAAGCTACACTACAGTACCGCTCTTTCGTAATGTTTTCTAATCTATACCTATCTAGAGAGCAATCTCATCCTAACTTCTACTATCTCACCCCTCATAACAGCATCACCATGTCCTAACTTTTTACGTAACTGCAATACCCCCTCCACAACACGGCCTAACTTTTCCTTGCCTAACTACAGCTTCTTTACCTAACTTGTTTCAACTCTTTTTATCCATACCTATACCCATCACTGGCATTAATCATGCTCCCATCTCTTGCCAATTTTACCTCACTCTGACCCCAGTTTGACCTCATGATTAACCTCACGCTACCCTCGACGTGACCTTGTCTTGAAACCATCTTGGCCCTCCTGTCTTTGATCGATTTCTTTTCCTACCTTGGCACCACTTTGATCTAGTTTTGACCCCATCTTGCTCTCCAATATTGGCACCAGCTTGACCCTCGTTATGGCACCAGACTTACCCTTATCCCGACACCAGCTTGACTCCTATCATCGCACTAGATTGACTCCCTACCTGGCACCAGCTTAGCCCCAAACTGTCCTCAGTCTTTTCCAGGTTCCGACAGACAAACAGTATACCAGCTTAAGCTGTCAGTGCAAGAAGTATAGGAAAACATCCAGGGGTTATCACAGGGCCTGAAGGAGAACAACACACGAGCTGAAATGATGTTGAAAAATGGACAGGAAGAGTTGACTGGATGATGATTGTGCTGGAGGAGGAGAGGCTGGGGGCTGGTGGAGGAAGAAAGAAGAGAATCTGGTGATAGAGGATGAAAAGTGGAGAGGCCTTTGAGAGAACAGGTAGAAGGGAAAGATTCGGAGGAAGAGTTGGAGAGAGACTAGGGATACACTTGGAGAGTAAGGAGTAGT
Organism: Panulirus laevicauda; assembly: GCA_032273605.1. Taxonomy (NCBI): domain Eukaryota; kingdom Metazoa; phylum Arthropoda; class Malacostraca; order Decapoda; family Palinuridae; genus Panulirus; species Panulirus laevicauda. The sequence continues at coordinate 7,031 of JAUTXX010515797.1, read as the reverse complement.
AGTTACGGAGCCTGTAGACGAAAAGGAGAAGGAAGAGGAATGTTAAAGAGAACGAAACATGTTGAGGAAAAAGATTAGAAAAAAAAGTTTTATAAGGAACAAGTGTAAATAATTGTAGACAAAAAGGAATGATTGCACAAGATGAAGAAGGTAGGGGAGAGAGAATTCTTCATGAATATGGATCCCTTAAGTAATACTTAATCATCATACTTTTACGAGAATATCCAGTCAGTGGCGTTCACCACAAGGACAATAGCCAGTGTATGGACAAAATTAGGAAGGGTTTCGTGGCGTTATCTACCGCGGCATCAAATCAAGTGTTCGTCCTCCCGCTTACTATGCAAATTTAATTTACCCTAATAATCAAGAAGGGTTGGGCATTTTTATCACGTAATTGAATAACCATCACATCAACATATGGGATGATAACGATGTTTGGTTCCAGGAGACACACTTGTAGTGTTAGAATTCGATTTTTTTTTAAACGAGTGGAAAGTACATAGCTAGCCATTGCCGCATATGTTGGATCACATGTTCTTCTTAGTTATGCGATACATCATGACGTACGTATGAGATTATGTTGTGTGATATAGAGTACGAACGTTTGGGAGTATCCTATGTAGCGAGAGAAAGACCAGACCAGCATTTATACAGACAAGCTATGCTGACACCACAGGGGTACCGTTTGTCCCTGGTGCAGTACAACAATTGTAACCAGACGAATGGCAGCGGGCGCTCACGGGTCCTAAGGTCGTAACAAGTGCCAGACGTATATAAATATCTGTCATGAAGAACACTCATACATATATATATTCAGTAAAGATGACTTATTCTGATACTATAGTTTGGAATGAGAAAATTGCAGGCAAAACTTACAAACTTTACGAAATACATTATCTTTTCCATACCTATTCCAGCTCTTCATCCTCCATCTAATAATTCATCCTTTTTACCTGCATTTGCTTATTTTTTTACATATTACCCATCAGTTTCCCCTCTCCAACTTCTCCCTCCATTGTGTGAAGCCGAAGAGGTAATGGGTTTAACATCATTTGGTTTACCTGAAGTAAAGCAATTAGCAGAGTTTGGCATGTCCTCTTAATCTATGCTTGGCATAGTTCGTAGTCTGTGTGCGACAGGTCCTAGCCCATGCCTGGCTTAGTTTCAGGCCTGCGTGCGACAGGTCCTCCTGACCTGTGTCTGGCATAGTTCCTAGTCTGCGTGTCACAGGTCTTGACTTGTGCCTGGCACACTTCCCCAGTCTACATTTGGTAGGGCTTCTGATTAGCTTCATTCCACTTGATGGGACAAACACCAGGTAAGGAATTACCAGGTCTCTGAAATACCAAGAATTCTTTATTGTCTTGGGATGAAAATAGAGCCACAATCGTCTTCCCTTTCCACAGATCTACAGAGACCAGTAATGGTTACCATGAACAGGGAGGTCTTGACCTCGGGACACAAGGAAGGTTATGTGGTCAGCATCACGTTCGACAGCCTTCGACACAACATCCTAGAAATAGGACGATGATGATGGTTGGAAATAAATGAATTCAGGCTCGGCCTTTTTCCACTCGCTGCAACGAGACTAAACACACCTCATCCCTCCTCGTATGCTGTCGAACCTCTTGACTCTCATTTCTGCCGTGTTGGTCAGTCTGACTGAACTGAGGCTCCACCTCCTGTGGGAAGGTCACGAGTTTCCATGTTTGACTCAGGATCATCAAGTCAGATTTCTGAATCAGGTCAGATTTCCGAATCTTTTCATCTCATGCAGTAACTCATAACTTGAAGAATATTCACATGTCAGTCTGCAGTGTTGAGGATGCCTGCTTGTGGAATTAGCGTAGTAAACTCATTGTATATCTCAATTCAGAATCTGATACGAGACAAAATTAGATCAGTTTGTCTAAGGCTTCATTTAACCCTTGAATTTCATTTGTTTTTGCAACTAATTTCTGTTCCTTACCTTGTACTCTCTTTCTCCATCGTTTTCTTTGTTCTTAATCATTTCTTTCCCTCTTTCTACCTGCACAAATTATTTAGAGAAATGGTAAGGAAAACATTGTATGAAATAACTTGTAGATACATGTCCATTACAAACAGACAGACCCAAATATCAAGAGATAAACGAGCTGATTGCGACACCGTAACGACCATTAATTATCAGAACTCGGGCCTGACCTAATTAGCATCTTCCTCTCAGCTCATTACTGGGTCCGACTTCAGGTGATGATTACCATTAGAAAGTAATTCCAACCTGCACCACCAGGTGTCTACATTGGTACTGGTCTAGTAATCAAGCAGATTACGTTTTCCTCCAAATATCGTTATGAGCCTTTTTTTATACTCAATGTATTAAGCGTCAGAGTCGATTATCTCTGACTGTTCGCTTTTCTCTCTCTCTCTGACTCCTTGTTTCCGTCCTACATTCCTCATGCGTCTGAAGCTGGGGAAAGAGTAGGTCTTGAAGACGAATCTCATCAGTCGTATACAAGTCTTAATTTAGTAACCTCTTTGTCTCATTAGTTGAATGCGATTCTTCTCAGCAGAATCTGTGAGCATATGGGATCATCTCACTACTCTGGGTTGATAAAGTGGTCCATAGGCAAGTTATAAGAGGCTTATATTCAGTAGATATTCTTTCCTATACCTATACGATATCAGAGATGATTATTAGGTATATATTGCATTTTATCGTCTGCCCTTTTCTAGTCATGTTGCTATTGGGTCATTTAGAAAGGAATGCTAACTGCAGTGTTAGATGTGTTTTAAGGAATTCTTAGCAACCACATCCAGAATAAATGTTTCCGGAAACAGAGTACTGTATTATCATCATTGGATCACTCTTTCGATCATTACTCTTTCAGTGTCGGAAATCAATATTATAATCACTAATCAATTCTTTGTACCAACGAGAAGTATCGTCACAGACTTAAAGACGGTGTTTCTAGCATTACGAGGCGACGGTATTTTTGGTACAAATCTCGTTTCTGCCAGATACGAATAGAATTTATCCTCAAGTTCACTTGCAGAAGCGTGATAAGAGCAGATAAAACGAAATCGAAATGATCTGTGAAGAACACTGTTTTTAACCCACATTATCACAGACACTACGCTCCCAGAGATAAAATTTCGTACTCAGGAATGTGGGTCGACACCATTACACCGTTTCCGTACCTCATACCTTCCTGCAGACTTACCATCCCAGGGTAAGACACCACGTTCCTCGGAATGCATTTACGGTTATGATTTACGTTTTACAAACACACTCGTAATTTACGTCCTCCCCCTCTCCCGTGGTTAGATGTTCGGACGTTGACGATAGATATGTGGAGAATATAATATCAGTTATATTCAGCTGAAGGAACTCATGAAATTTGCCGTTCCTTTGACCTCCAGCAGCCAGACTGGTTCCCAAGGCAGTGATCGCCCATACTAAACCTAAGCCTCAATAGAGAGTAGAGTTTGTTAGGATGGCAGCCTATGGAAAGCGGTAGTTTGCGGGACCTGAAGTCTATGGATAGTGGCAGTCTGTAGGTGAGGTGATTTGTGTAGATGGCTGTTTATGGGGGAGGCTAGATCCTGTAAGGAAGTCATGAAGGCAACACAACTCACTAATTCAGATGAATATGTCAGCAAAGAGTCCTAAGCAACATTCTCACTATACCATCAAGCCACATGTTTTAAGGAAATCGTCCAAGTCAGTGTGTATTAGACTCGCCTTGTAAGTAAATACTATAAGTTGTTGGATATAGAAAATGAAGATACAAGTCTGGATTATAAGTTTACATACTGGCACCTTCTCGAGACTGGAGGTAAAGGCAAGAAGCTGTAAGTAAGAGAAGACAAACTTTTCAGGTAACTCAGACAGCTAACTGTGGGTAAAATGTTCATCTCAGCAGGTGAAATGTGGGGGTAAATGAGGTTTCCTGTGATGCTTTGTTTTACATCCTCTGCAGGAAACTTATACATGTATATTCATGGTGTGCCACCTGGAATATTCATGGTGCGCCACCTGGAATATTCATAGTGCACCACCTGGAATATTCATAGTGTACCACCTGGAATATTCATGGCTTGCCACCTGGAATATTCATTGTGCACCATCTGGAATATTCATGGTGTGCCACCTGGAACGTTTACCGTGATACATCTCAACACCTGAGTATGGGATGCCAGTTTCTCAGGAACCTGCTGTCTATACCTTCATGTATACCGTCCCGCGGGACAGAGGCTGCAGTGATCCCAGGGATATCATGGGACGGAGCATCTGGGGATACATCCCATGTTGTGTCATCATGGAATATATGGAGTTCCTCCTTCCTATATTTCTCAGTACGAGACCATGAAGACTTAGGAGGAAGGAGAGATAACATTTGTTACGTAACAGAAAGAAAATAGATAAATAAAGCTTTAATTCTATATACTATTTTCTGTACAGTGTAGATAGATGCTTTGGCCTCGTTACGGGACCCTGATACACATCAAAGAGGTCATGACCTGAATTATGGATACATGCTTTAAGGTCTGGGAAGAACTGTGCCTGAGAGAGAGAGTTTATGGTGAGTGCTGTAGAAGTTTGGATTGTTGTGTGATAGGTCAGAAAGCATTTGATCAGAATGTGGGCCATTGTATGTGTATAAGAAACTTGGAAAGTGACCAGAGATATATGATAAGAGGACAGACACGAACTATATTTCTTACTGTGAAAGTGTAGACTGGTATATAGGATATCTGTAGGCAAGAGATTTATGAATGTAGGAAAAAGAAATCGTTTGGTGTTGGTGTTTTGCGTTGTCTGCTAAATAGAAACCCAGATGTAAGTAAACTAAATTCTCCGCTTGGAGGTATACAGTCTTCTCAAAATATTTACAGCCCTCATGAAGGCCATCGAGGCAGTAACTCGTGGGATATTACGAGAGTTTACGAGAATAAACAAACAACATTTGGGCAAGGTAGGCGAGGCTCATCTGTAGGTTTATGTGTTAGAATTCTGTTGTTTATGTGAATTAGTAGTCAGTTTTTTATGTTCCCCAAACTGTAGAGGTATCGGTATGAGGGAGGGGATATTTTGACAAGAATTGCCTCTCGTACTATATTTGTTATACATCTAAAACGAAGATGATTTTATTGCGTTACACTAAGACTAGAAGGTGTCCCTACACATAACGAAGAACTCCACCGTCATATCAGTATAGGCAAGATATCATAGACTCTTATTTCTTGCTTCACTGGGAATATAAGCCCCTCCTTATCTCACGACGAAAACAGTTCTGCCTCCCACATATCTATAGACGGCAAACTCTGCTCCTCTCACTAGCAAATACACTGACGACTGCTCACCACATTATCATAACACACTGCATAGACAAACTTAAATATAGACATATAGACAAACTTAAATGCATCAACTGGTAATGCATACATCGTTCCACTTTCCAAATCTAATCTACAATATATTTCCTGATGTAACTACAAGTTTTTAAAAAAGATTTTGTTCTTTCTGACTTTTTTTTTTTTCATTCCCTTCTTTTCTTATGTCTGGCCTTCTTATCGCGAGTTCCTGGTTGGCCTTTAGAGTGTGGGAATAGTCTCAAAATGACTCTTGAACCGATAAGCGAGAAATGTATGAAAACTGCCAAACTAAGGTAATGCCATAATGTTCCCCAGCCTCAGGCGTCTTCATATGCATGCATGTGCATGACCTCCCATCCAGTCTAGCCAGACAAGCATTGCATGCATACTGTATTCAGCAAGCTGATATTCTACTGATGATTACAGACCTTCTCTGGCAAACACCGCCACCTAGATACATTTGCATACGTTCATTGGGCACGAACACAGCCAAACACACATGTAGATAAATGGAAGAGAAGGACAGAGGTAGTGGGCAATGCAGACAGCATACATACATTTAAGAGGTCGTATAACTGGAGAGAAAGCTCAAGAATTTGGGACTTGTCATTCCTACTGCACTGTCCATGTTATGGTCAGTTCTTTCTCCTCCACTTCTGTCCGCCTCATCTTCCCCTTCTCATAATCCTTTATCCGCTCCTTTCTCCTATCCTCCTCACCCACTTCCTCTTCCTCATTCTTTCATATTCCAGCTCCTTCTTCCCCTCTTCCTCCTTTCCTTTCTTTACTTATTATTTCTTGTAACGTATACTACTGTTACTATCGTTCCCCTTTATGGACCCCTTTCCAACGAGTTGTCCACTATTCCTCTATCCTTTTCCCTCCTCCTGCTTCTCTCTTGCATCTTTCTCTTACCCCTCTTCTCCAGCCTCTGCTTGTCATCTCCAGCCAGTCTACCAGAGGAGTCCTGGTTTACGCTATCCAGTCGAACCTGGGACCCCTATCCTCTGGAACACCACTCATTTCTCTGGACCAAATTCTGGTCCCGTCCGCCGCCACTCTACTGGAAACCCAGACCCGTTCTACCGTTCCAGCGGCACTTCCAGGCCCGTTCCATCGACTCTCTGTTCATCCCAAGTCCGTCCCATGGCAATTTACAGCTTGGTGGATACTGAACGTCTCTCGATCCACACCAACCTGTACTACTTTAGAGAAGTGCATTCCGCTGTTTCTCCAGAAGTCGCACCACTCGTGAGTGGTGCATTTCCCTGTTCCCCCAGAACTCGTCCTACTTGTGAACAGTTCATTTCGCTGTTCTTCCAGGCCTTGATCTATGTGTGAGTTTTGCATTCCATTTCTTCCAGAACTTGAACTACTAGTGAGTGGTGCATTCCACTCTTCCTCCAGAAATTGAACTACTTGTGAGTGTTTCGTTCCGCATTTCCTCAAGAGGAAATTGCTCTGTTTGTGAACACTGAAACACCCACCAGAGATTCTACCACTGTTCCTCCAGCAACGTTCAGTTTCCATAATCATATCCCTCGTTCGATGCCCATTAAATCTCAGGATGTTCCCTTAAACCTTTAAACCTTTAAGCCCATCATAATCCACATGAGGTAATTACACGCCGGCTTTCTATTCTATTTGCACAGACGGAGATAACCAGGAGATAG
>JAUTXX010515786.1:0-11688 GCA_032273605.1 Panulirus laevicauda | reverse complement strand
GGTTCCATCCGCTGCCAAATCCACTCCCAGATATCTAAAACACTTCACTTCCTCCAGTTTTTCTCCATTTAAACTTACCTCCTAATTGACTTGTCCCTCAACACTATCTGCTCTAAATGTTTCAGATGTTCCAAGTTGGCTTTGTCTTTCATTTTTTCACTAAGCCAATTTTTTGACATGGTGATTAGAATATTGAAATTATTTTTTGTTTACTAACTGATGTGATTCAATTTGATTAAAGAGGCATTAATTGTCTTATTCTTGTTCTGTGTTTTCATTGCCATTCTTTTCCCATTTCTGTTAGGACTTTCCGTATTTGGTTCTCTAATAAGAAAGAATACCTCTGATCTTGTAGGTTTCTCTTCGTAGTCATAATATAATAGTTTTCACTCCATCTTGTTCAGTTTTGCTTTGTCCCATGTATTTCATGTTCATGCCAGTGTTGGTTCATGCCTTCATACTTTTCTGCTTTTCTGCCTAATGCTGGTATGTAATCATATTTTGTGATTTTTTTGTGTGGCATCTCTGTTGATTTCCATATTTCTCCATCTGTTTTCTAGACTATTTATTCCAATTTTTTCTTCCTTGGTTTTCATGAAACAGTCTTTAATTCCTATTTAGATCATCCTGTATGTCTATCTTTGTATTTGTAATACTTGTAATTTCCTTTCCTTCCTGTATGTTCAGTGTTTTCTCAATTGACTCATGAAATTTCATCATATTCCATTGGTAGTGGATGAGTTAAAAGGATGTATTAAAGGGGACTTTGGAGTACAGTAGGGCAAGAGGCATGTGTTGGATAGAAAGACTTGAAACAATGTGGTATATGGGATATGATTTTGCTTTTGATGAGCTGAAACCATGGAGCTGTTTGTGGGGCTTGACTTTATGGTAGTATCTAGTTTTGGTGTAGTATGCATGACAGCTAGACTGTGTGTGTGTGCTTATGAGGATGTTACTTCACTGAAGTAGGAAAAACAGTGAAGTGTAGAGAAGATGTAAGATGCATCTTATTTTAGACTTTAGCCATATAACAAGAGCATACATCAATTGAATCTCATGTATTTTTCTCTTTTTTTCAGAGCCTTGCTACTCGTCCTTTGGCTCATCACAGTGCCTCACCAGTTGAGAGTTTGACATCTTTCAATGGAGGAATCCTGGCAGGAAGAAGAGATGGGATCTGTCAGTTTTGTAGTCTTGATGGCTCTTGCTCCTATCAGCTGACTGGTTCAGACTGTGATCCTATTTACAAGATTGCAACTGATTCTAATTATATCTACACAGCTTGTAGGGATGGAGTGATTAGAAAGTATAGGAGCAGAGATATAAATGTTTGATAAGTGGGAACTATTTTAGAAATTCTCTTTTCTTATTAATTGTAATCATTTTGAAGTTGAAAGCATTCTGAATATACCTATCATCTTTTTGGTGATGTTTAAATTAATAGTATAATGGTAAGATATCCGTAGTTCAGAATTTCTTTACTGGAGACAGATTCTTTTCAACTTCATGAAAATATCAGGTTATGAAGTGTACTGTTGAAAATGCATGCTAATATACTTTACTGTATATACAAAAATGAAAATATGAAGCATCTCTTAACCTTTAAACTGCAATGTGCCTTCTGGTAGCCCTACTTTGTTTTGCATTGCATGCCTATGTGGCATGCTTTTGTGTGTGATTGCATGCCCCTAAGGTTCCCTCTGCATCACCCATGCATTTCCTCCTCTCCCAGGCACCCTTGTCTCATACATTCATCATAAAGGGTGGAGATACTGAAGGAAGGTGAAAACTGTTAGGGTGAGGTGCATATTAGAAAGAGAATAGTGGGGAGGAAGTAGATGAACCAAGTGACTCTTACGATGCAACTATTAATAGGTCTTGTGTGAGAGGGAGAGAGGAAGCTTCCTTTCCCACCAGCACATAAGTTGCAACATAAGTTGCAAGACCAAGGTAGATAGACCATTAATATTTTTATATCAGCCCACATGCATACCTTTATTTTTATGTATATATGATATATTTGGAGACATTTTTTTCCAAAAATTGCTCACATAGAGATTGTTGAATTTACCATAAACTGCAGTTTAGAGGTTAAAGGAATGGACAGTATAGTCTTGTGTATGATTTTAAAAAACTACATACATAGTGTAATATCAAAAATAACATTGTTATTCTATTATTAAAAGATTGAGTAAATGTGAATATCAGTATATAGGGTGAATATCAAGAGATAATTTCTTAGTGATGTATGTGCTTTAAGCTAAAAAAGTATTGCTGTCCTTAGGTTAGATGGAATTTGAATTGAGGAATGGAATGGTGCTCCAGACATTTTGGTTTGGTTGATACTTCTAATGATTGTGTTTCTTACACATTATGAAATCCTTTTTCATGCCATACTCTGTGACTTCAGTTTTTGAAATAATATTAAATCATTTGTTTAGTGAAATTGGTCAAACAATTGTAATTCACTACTTTGGTAATATTTATTGAAAAAGGTACTTTAGAAAGTGAGAGGGATATTATGTGGTTATGAAGGTGTTGACTAACATTATGAAAATGTATTATTTTTGCTGAGGGAAACAGTTGATCTGTTAAACAAAAATATACTAATTATCATGACATCATTATTTTGTTTGTGAGGGAAATTTCAAACAAATACATTCTAATATTTCTTTAATTAGAGAGCTTTGAAATGTGAATGACTGTAAATCACAAAGATAGGAATCTTGATCAAAACATGCTTATGTGAATCTGATTTGAGATCATATATGGCTGCAGCAATCATTCTGTTCATCAACGAACTCTTATGAAAGATGGAACGTAGAAATAATATGGCATCATATGAAATGTAAATGAAATACGATTGTTAGGTAGAGTATAACTGCAATAGTTTTGTTTTAAAATGAATTTTAGAATGCAGTCCAATTTTCCAGATATTCTTTCATTGTTGTATAATTGATTATAGTTATATTCTCCTTTTTAACAAATATTGAACAGCGATATTTTACTAACAAACACAATGATAGTTTTTATATAGTGTATAGCAGATGATAGGAGTATAGAAGTATCTGGTACTCCATACAAGGAAATTCCTGTACCCCCTGCAGTGGTACCTAATGGTTTCCTGTCTTTGCACTGTCATTGCTAAATGACAACACCTGAAAGAGCATATCAAAAATCTCCATCTTGTATTTCAAAGGTGCAAAGCATGGTAAGTGTAGCGATACTTTATTTGCTGACTGCACATGCTATTTATCTTATTAATTCCCATTCCCGCCAGGAACTTCTTTATGGGATTATACATATGTTTCATCGTACTGTACAGTATAGTGCTATCATGCATTGTAAAGATCCAGCAGACTTATTTTTTTTTATGTCACTGTACTGCAGTTCTTTTTGATTTACCATCGATGAATAAGTGGCCACTTACAGGTAGCATACAAAGCAGTTTCTTGAATGACGCTTTTTTCATCACTGGTTTCAATCAGATCACTGATGTGAGTGGCAATTTAGCATGCTATCCCTTTGATGCTTGCATGACTCATATAAGGCCTTGCTGCAGGGTTGTATGTCCAGTTTTTCTGTGCTCTATTTGTTGTTAGAAATGGAAGGTACAACTTGGCTTATTTGCTGTCCCTTCTCAGCTTAAAGTATTGTTTGTATTAGAAGGCATTTGTCAGAACATATTATTCTGACCAGTTTCCACAGTATACAAAACTGCAAGATTGAAAATTTTGGATAAATTATTGTAAACATAAGACGATCAGTAAATCAAAATAAGGTAACAGTAGGTAGCAAGTCTGCTACAGGGAATAGGGTGTCTGTGTCCTTTAGACAGCCTGCAGGATTGGGACTGAGAACCCAAATTCTGCAAAAGTGATTTCCATAAGATTTCCATAAAAGATGTATCTATGCACTTATACACCACATGTAAATGGATAGGGATTTAAAGATACTATGCAGAGAGAGATCTTTTGGAATGAAAAATGTCAGTTGTAGTCTAGCAGTCTTGCTTAATGATAGAACCATAAATAAAACTTACTGCTAGGTTCACTGAGGACTCCTGAATTTACCAGGGAAGAGAAGCTATGCAACAATACCTTTTAAATGTGTGAGACTTTTCAAGAACAGCCTCATCTTCCCTTTGTGGATTGTGATGAATTTTTTTGTCAGAAACTAAGCATAATTTCTTGTTCATGTGTTGATGACCAAAATATCTTGCTGTTGATAGGTAGAATCAGCAAATTAAAATTTTTGAGTAAATACCAAAGTACTTTGTATTGTTTCATTTTCCTACAGTTGCAAGATAGGGGTACCTGTAATGATTGTTGACACCATAGCATTATAGAAGTAGTGCTGTATACCAAAGTTTGATTACAGTATCCTTTTATTAATTCACTGATAACTTTGAATGGTAATAATTGTTAATGTCCATTCAGTTTATGAGATGTATCTCTGACAAACCATTCTTGGCACTGCATGTTAATGTAAATCATAATGTTTTTTTCTTCTAAATTAGAGACAAAAGTTCACATCAAGGCCAGGCCTGAAGTGACATATAAAGCAGTTAATGAGAGGAAGAAAGGAGAGACAAGGAAAACTATTTACTAACTTTGGAGTAAATGAAAAACCCAGTATTTATTATGCTTGACTGCTGTGTCCCGTGTTAGCAAGGTAGTGCCAGGAAACAGAGGAAAAAGACCCATCCACTCATGTACACAGAAATATACATAAATGTAAATAAACATCCATTCCCAGCACCACCCTACCCTCAGGAAACAGCATCACCACCCCCTGCATCAGTAAGGTAGTGCCAGGAAACATGAAGAAAGGCCACATCCGTTCTTACTCATTCTCAAGCTGTCATGTGCAGTGTACCAAAATCACAGTCTATTGGCAGCATGTTGTCCCCAGTATACCATATCATTACAGTTAACTCTATTCAGTGCATGCCTTTCCCCTTCCTGCATGTCCAGGCCCTGATCAATCAAAATCTTTTTCACTCCATCCTTCCACCTCCAATTTGGTCTCCCATTTCTTGTTCCCTCCACCTCTGATATATATCCTCTGTCAACCTTTCCTCACCCATTCTCTCCATATATCCAAACCATTTCAACACACCCTTTTCTGCTCTCTCAACCACACTCTTTTTATTTCCACATACCTCTCATACCTTTTCATTACTTACTCAATCAAACCACCTTGCACCTCGTATTGTCCTCATACATTTCATTTCCAGTACATCCACCCTCTTCTGCACAACCCAATCTATAGCCCATACCTTACAACCATATAATGCTGGAACCACTAATCCTTCAAAATTACCCATTTTTCTTTGAGATAACGTTCTCTCTTTCCATGCATTCTTCATAGCTTCCAGAACCTTCACTCCCTCCACTTCCCTATGACTCACCTCTGCTTTCTTGGTTCCATTTGCTGCCAAGTTCATTCCCAGATATCTAAAACAATTCACTTTCTCCAATTTTTCTCCATTCAAATTTATCTCCCAACTAACTTGTCCCTCAATCCTGCTGAACCTTATAGCCTTGCTCTTATCCACATTTACTCTCAACTTTCTCATTTCACACTCTTCCAAACTCATTCACCAACCTTTGCAATGTCTCACTCAAATCAGCCATCAGTGCTTTATCATCAGCGAACAACAACTGAGTCAATCCCCAAGCCCTCTCATTCCCAGCAGACTACATACTCGCCCCTCTCTCCAAACTCTTGCATTTACCTCCATAACCACCCCATCCGTAATCAATTAAACCTGTGAAAAACCTGTCCTTTAAGATTGTCAGGTCATTCACTGGGAAAGTCATGTAAGGGTAGAGAGTTCCAAAGCTTTAAGGTGGAGGGAAAGAAACAGTTATCAAAATGGCCTCTACTTGAGTTGCCAACAGCTACAAAGTAATCATGTGATGCAACAGCTTGCCAAATATTGTGTGGTCTAGCTAGTGGTGGAGGCATGCAAGCAGCCACCTCTTGGGATAGAAAAAACAAAGTAATACCTACAATAGAGGGAGAGTTGATGTCGTACTGCTTTCACCTCAATTCTGTCAGGTAATGAAGGAGAGCTAGAACCACCCAAGATATGAGAGCAGTACTACAAACAAGGACAGATTAATCCTTTGTATAAATGGAGCAACTGTTTGAGAGGAAAGAAATCTCAACATCTAAATAGGACTCCCAGTCTTAGTTATTTCCATAATCTGGTGTTTCCAAAAAAGCATGAATGTCACATTAACACAAAGTATGTTCACTCACTCAGTCAAAAGGTGGAATTACAGGAGCACTGATGGAGAGGGGGAAATTGTGAAGAATTTTTGATAGAGAAATGGACAGAAAGTGGGTCTTGAAGGTGTTGGATTTAACCAGATTTCATCTACCTCTGAGATATCCCATCCAAGTATGAGTTTACTGAGAAAGTTGTTCCCAGACAAGATGCAGATCGAGGAAGAGCAGGAGCAAAATTGAAGGATGTAGAGGAATGCAGTGTTCAGTGGTCAGCATACAAGCGCATTTAGTTGTATGTAGAAAGGATACTGTTTATAAAAGGTAAAAAAAGTGTAAGAGACAGGATACAATCATGAGGGACACCAATGTTGATGGATTAAGGAGAGGCTGATCTGTAAACAACCAAGGGGATAGACTGGTCTGAGAGGAAACCAAGGGAGGGAGGGAGACCAAAAGAGAGAGCTTAGAGATGAGACCCTGATGCCACACCCTGCCAAAGCCTTGGATATATTAAGGGCAACTACATAGGATTCCCAGAAATCTTTCAGGGATGATGACCAGACATTATAATGTAAGATAGGAAAGATTATCACCAGTAGATCTCATTTGACAGAAACTATGGTAGCGATCAGAGGAAAGACTGTGGGTTATGGGTGTTGAGGAGGGATTCAAAGACTTTGGACATTGTAGATATCAAAGCAATAGGATGACAGAGGGGTTAGAACATTCACCGTTCTTAGGGATATGCATCAATGCATGCTTCTAGAAGGAAAAGTTCTAATTTTTTAACAAATGGAACAGATGAGCAAGCACAAGTGCAAGATCAGAGAAATGCTCTCATTATATGGTGGATGCTGTCAGGTCCATAAGCCTTGCTTGTGTCCAGAAAGAAGCACTTTTTGGACAGTTCAAAAAGAAATTTTAGCAAGAGGAGCATTGAAGGTGAAGAAATGTTAGTCATCAGAGGGAGAGCTAGAGAGAAATGATAATGAAAGAGAGCTTCTCTGTCTGTGGGAGAGACAGCTATAGTACTCTCAGAACAGAAAAGTGAAGGAAAGGTGGAGTGACAGAAGTTGTTAGCGATTCCCTTAGCTAAAGACCAGAAAGACTTATTGGATGGAGAGGAGGGGTTAACGTACTTTCTTTGAATAAAGGAACGCTTTGCCTTATGGATAACATCCTTGCAATGAATATGGACAGTGATAGATGCTGAATCGGAGTCACAGGAAAGAGAGTTTTTTCTAGCCCAATGTGCCTAGTCCCTTGCTTGAATGGCCTCAGAATAGGAATGGTTGAACTATGGATTAGAAGGGGCCATCTTAGAGGGAAAGCAGATAAATGCCTCCATTCCCACAACAATAATTTTTGCTACACGTTTGGTGGAGACAGAAGCATCACTACATAAAAGTAATTTACCCAAGGACGAGAAAAGAATTTTTGCAAGTTCTTTTAATCACCTTTATTGAAGTGCTAATATTCAAATTTAGAAGGGGCTCTTGGAGGGGGAAATGCCATTAAATTAGATACATTTATGAGAATGTGGTCAGATAAACCAGTTGAGGTGAGATTGTTTAGCTAAAGTGCGAAGGATTGAATGTGAAAAACAGATCTAGAATATTAGGAAAGCAGTCACAGCTGGCAGAAAAATGAGTGGGGTGGGTGATAATTTGCTAAGCACTGAGAATGGAGAATGTGGAGGCTGCAATCCCCCACCATTGATATGAAAGGAATTCAATTTCTTAGGTTGAACGTTGAAATTCCCTTAGTAGAAGATCTCAGATTGCCTGTGAGAGGATGCCAATATCCTCTTGGCATGAGTTTAGATAACCAAGAAAGGAAAAATGAATTAGGAGAGCAGTTGGCACAAACAAAGGGAAAAAGAGGTAGTCGAGTGACAGACCTTGAGTTAGTTAACATCAAAGTTTGGGAACCAGAATCAAGATTATAATTGGAAATGATAGAGGGACTAGTATGAACATCATTATACAACTGTGTTTCAGAGAGAAGTAAGATTAGTAGTGGTACTAGACAGATGGTTTTCAACAGACGGTTACTATAGAGATCACAAATGTTCGTATAGTGAACAGAAAAAGAGGGAGTTCTATTAGAAGGGAAAAGGTCGTAGGAGGAGCTGGTACTACAACTGACAGTTCTTTTCATTGGCAGTAGTGTCACGCAGGATCCCAGAAATTTGTAGAATCCAATGATGCCGGGGACTAGAGGCCATAGTTTTTTTCTCTCTTTTTTATGTTGAAGGCACCAGTCACGGACAAAAGTCCACATAAAGACTGGGCCTTAACTTAAATATAGAATATTTTGAAATGGTAAAAGAAAAGACAAGGGAAAGTATTTACAATTTCTTGAGGAAGGGAAAGATGTCTTTTGAAATGTGCCTGGTCATATCTATTGGGAAATACATGAGAAGGTTGAGAATTCCAAAGCTTCGACATGTAGGGAAAGAAGCAGGTATCAAAATGACCCATCCTTGAGTTGCCGATGATTACATTTAAAAACGATTATGCAGATAGATGACAAGATACACAGACTAGATTTAATCAAAGGCAAAAAAGGAATAGTGCATCCTTGGAAGAAATATATATATACAAATATACAGTTTAATAACAGATTTCTGCAGAGTGAATTACTTCACTGAATACATAAAAGATAACAACAGTCTTTATTAAAACCTGATTCATTGTGAAAGTGAAAGACTAATCAAACT
This sequence comes from Panulirus laevicauda, assembly GCA_032273605.1. Taxonomy (NCBI): domain Eukaryota; kingdom Metazoa; phylum Arthropoda; class Malacostraca; order Decapoda; family Palinuridae; genus Panulirus; species Panulirus laevicauda. Next base: position 2,723 of record JAUTXX010515786.1, on the reverse strand, counting down.
AGGAACAGTTTGAAACAGAGTAGTGAAGCCAAAATCTAACTGGACAGAAGCAATATACGTCCACAGTAAGCTGAAAGGAAAGCAGAGTGTGAAGATGAACCATGGCAGTAATTGCAATGAATGTGTTAAGACAATAAACATAGTATCATAATAGAGACCATCCAAAACCAATTTAAATGTAAAAAAAAAAAAATAGCAAAGTGAAAGAAAGGGGGAAGGTAAGAGAGAAACATGATTTGATAATAATGGTAGCTTTAACTTCCATTTCGTTGAACAATAGGAAGAAACAAAGTATGAATTCAATTATCACTGCCAAGAAAAGTAACTGATCATGCAACCAAAGAGAAAAATTCTTAGGCTAATTAATGTTTGTGGGTCATTCAACCTTGTGTAAGTAAACACAGACCAAATAAAAGGAATATGATGAATAGTGATAAATAATATCAGATATAGAGGTGAATAATACAAGTTAATCTGATCATAATGCCATAGGTATTGCTACAGCTTATAGTATGGAAATGAGTACACCAAACAGTTACATTAATATGATATGACAGATTGCTGAGCAACATGAATTATCATAACTGATGGATTGAAGAGAGATCAGTGCAAGGATATAAGGTACAGACTGAATGAGATTTTCAAAGGCAGTAACCTACAATAAAAAGAAATCGTTAGAAAATCTAAATTTGTCAGCTTATGTCTGTGAGATAAATTGTGCAAATAGGAAGATAATGAGAAACAGAAAACTGGATGCGTAGAAGAGTATGAAAGAAAAGTCACTAGTGAGTGAGGAAGAAATGGGAACTCTATGAGAAAATGGAAGATGCTCTTGAGGTAATAATGAAATCAGAAGAAATTGAATGAAGAAAGTTATAGAAAACTGAGACTGGAATCCAAAGGTCTGTTCTTGTACATGCACAGAGCAAGAAAACAGATATCAGAGATCGAACTAAAGGCCTTTAAAGTAACAGAGAGCTAATGAAATGTCCCTCAGGAAATATACAGAATGTTAGTTAAGGAATACAAATCGGTATTCAGCTCAAAATACAAGAAATCAGACGAGGAACTAACTGCCTGATCATCATGACATACAATATTATATGAGCAGAGAATTTGGTCGTATTAACAAAAAATCACCTCCTGGACCAACGGAATCCTGGCCATTACGAAATTTTAAAGAAATCAGTAGCAAAACAAGCAATGTTAACTCTGTACGAAAACAAAATTGCAGACATTCGCAAAATGACATGTAACATCAGAAGAAAAAGATAGATATAATACCTACGAAATATTTAGGCTGTGTAGCTTGGCCTCACAAAGAAAAGTAGTCTTGTAAGAAATTATCAAGAATAAGTACATAAATGAAGAGTCAATGGAGATTTGTGCCACGAATAAGTATGGTAAGCTGATGTGCTGCCCAGAGAACTTTACCCAAGGGACAGTAAAAAAAAAGCTTAGATGGCTGAAGATAAACATATAGAGCTCAGACGATGTGAGGATGCAGAAGACATCATAATTGTGTATTATAACAAATTATGCAGTGACAGCTTGGCATTAAAATCTCATCGTTCGTGAAGAGATGACTTGTGTAGAGAGATTATTCAGTGTTCTACTCGAGATCAGAAACATAAAAAGGTCGTAGGTGGCGAAGAACAGTTCCAGATGAATCCAAAATGGAGAAATATGAAACGGCACAGTGTTGTAAATAAGCAAGATGGCGGTAAGGACCATGGCTATACCCCTGTTTCAAGCATGTTGTTATAGGAACCTATGCATAATCAATCTCATTTTTGAAAAATCTTAGCAATGAGTGATGGGATGAAGAATATGAAACAGATGGAAGAGAAAGAGGCACATCCACGCTACTATAGACAGCGGCAAAAGAGAAAATATGAGAACCATCCAATATTAATAATTCTAAAAACGATAATCCTGGAGAATTAAGCACTCATAAAGATGTAGTAAAGCTGATATAATGACTTTAAAGACCGCTTAACTGCAGATATAGGGAAAGGGGAAAAACAGTATGCATTAGAAATGTATCGAGATATAGTTACCTCAACCATCCGTTTCCTTCAAAACTGATAGATTGTAAACTACTGATAGAGACGATAGATAAAGCTTCTAAGCACCATGGGAGTTGGTAACTACCCGGTAGTCGGAGAATGTAATCAAATTAATGGATCTGATGGTTCGTGACACGAGTAATTGAGGAACGATGACAAACAAGAAAAAAATTCGGAAGAAAGATAAAGACGAATCAATTGATGACATGGAAGACAAGCATGAAAATGAGTTATCGAAGATAAACAAAAAGACAATTTTGAAGAATCGTAAAACTCGCTGAAGATGCAGAGAAAGAAAAGCCAGCAAGAAATCGAGGGAGGAAGACGAAATGGTTGAAACACTGAAAAATGAAGTAAAAATCAAAGAGAAGTATTTGCGAAATCAGCAAATGTAGAAACAGGGGAAGCAGATGTTCCAATTAAAAACGTTTATGCTGTGTGAGGCCATAACCTTGAGGAATGTGAGCACAGTAATTCTGAGATATGTTATATTTGTGGCAAATATCACATTTACAAATCATAAAGGATTACAGACAGAGTCTTGCATCTTCAGTAATCATTGAAGAGAGAAATCTGCTGTTACTACACGAGATTCCAGACCTACTCAGCAGATATGGAGAGAAATGTAAATTTAATGTAAATTAGGTGCAGAGA
>JAUTXX010515766.1:0-10725 GCA_032273605.1 Panulirus laevicauda | reverse complement strand
TCTCTCTCTCTCTCTCTCTCTCTCTCTCTGAAAAAAAACACAGGACGGAGATTTAGGAACGACAGTATCCTTCAACCCACTTTAATATTATAAGGAGTAAATAGCCAGACGCTGATTGATGGATCTGTATTGTCCTGGAGAATAATGAGGCGTTCTTTCTGGAGGGTCACCGACCTTACTGTAGAGGGCGTAAGATGTTGGTTTTCTCCTCACCCAGTGCCTTGAGTGTTCTCCTTTCTGAGCCGCTACGTCATTAAAGTTCTCCCAGTACAGTGGTTCCTGTATACCAGCAATTTCATTTTTCCGTAGAGAGGCGGGAATTTACACCTATTCCGCCCAGAGAATGTCTCTGGCTGTTTCGATCTGCGGTCAGTGGACTTTGGCAGGTGGAGGCAACATAGTTGGTAGTCTGTAGTATTCAGAGGGCAGGTGGTTGCGTAGCTCCACCATCATGGGTCAGTGGCTCAGCTTCTGTGTAGTTGAGGGCAAGACTGATTAGTGCGTACGACATTCTGGTAACAGAAGACTGTCACAGCAACAGCAGGCTACACCAGGGAGAGGCAGGAGGTACACAGCAGAAACAACGGTTGCAGCTGCATCAAGAACACTAGCAATTTCAGTACACTCGTATCCCGCGGATCAATGATACATACAGCATGGACATTAACAGTAGTGTACTGTTTACAACAGTTACAACGGGAGAAACAGGTGTTACATAAGAGACAGGAGTAGTAGAAGGATGTTGGTATCGGCAGGAACAGCTTAACATTAACAGCAGCAAGGGTGGATAACAACACTAACAACAACACAGAGCTCGAGAAAATCGTAACTGCATCACAGCAAATTGTACAGAATCTAAAAGGAAACTTTACTTTATATTCCTCACTGACGGATTGTCAATCACTGATTCTACACGTCTTCTAATAAGTTGGTTAGTGTCTGTCTATCACTGACTGCCACAGTATAGAACAAATCCAATGCAAGGGCATGAACCGACCCTAAATACCATTACATGAATTTGTTAATCGCGTCCAATATCAGACAGAGCTCCTGATATGTTATTGTAAACTGATGAACTATACTAAACGAATGATTTCCTTCCATTGATAAAGGAATCGTTCGTTGAAAAGCACATTCTGTGACTCCCCCAGAAGTCATATAGATCAAGACATTACAATAGAGCAGGTGTCTCATATACTCGTCCGATATTGTGACACATACCTGGTGTTCACATAATCCACACTCGGACTGCAGTTCATATATGTTCTTTTGTGACATCACATTGCTATTATGCGACCCTAGACTCGAGATGTCCCACTCAACCTTATTGTTCATGTTTACAGGTCGCGAACAAATGTTCGAACACAGTTGTAGGAAAGCCGCTTGGTTGACTGGCTACATACATGTTATCAAAGGATATGCTTTGAATTTGTCTCTTTTTCTCTCTTATTCCTCGTGGAATTCATGCCCAGCAGAGCAAAGGTGGATCCAGCTACGGCTCATTTGAGACGTTTGAGTCAAATGGAGCAGGAGGAACTACTCTAAGAGATGGAGGCTGTTTGATGAGCGAAGGTTAGCCGGATCTGAAGGATGTCGTATTGATGGTACGGAGGAATATAAGCGGAAGAAATGGTGGTCGGAAGACATTCTGGGGTCGACCGGGTGTACTGGTGGACCGAGGAGACTAGGGGTCGGCCGGAGGCTGAAGTGCTGGGTGGAGGTCACTTTGAGGTCGTACAGATGACGATAGATTCGGAAGGCGAAGGCCGGAGGGACAAGGATTCTATAAACTCGGACACTTGACGGGTGGATGTGGGCACAGAGAGACAGGTAGAGACAGGGGAAGAGAATCCGGGAGGAAATGGAAATGAGCGAGACGGAGGTGGGCGAGTTGTGGCCAGGTACAGCGTGAGGTAAAAGAGCAGTGCGGGTTGTAGTGAGGATGGAGTGAGGCTGAGGGCAGCAGTATAGAGATTTGTGAGCAGAAGGGAGAGGGAGGAGGAAGGGGTCGACATCCAAGAGGAGGCAAGTCACGTCCCGAGGGAAGACGACAGGAGAGGCCATCAACTGACCACAGGTGCCTCGCAACGTGTGGGACATACATATCCCACACGATCGTCCGTACACACGCCATTCGTTGGAAGCTGCTCCCTGTTCTTGACTGAGCTGACCAATGAGAACTACATCTTGTACGCCCCTGGGTATCACACACACACACACACACACACACACATACACACACACATACACACACACAAGTCTTGGTGTTACCAAGGATCTCTTTCTGCAGATTCCTGAGGTCCAAGACTAAGTTATTACCACTAGCAGGGAAATATGGACTTTCTTGGAATGACATACAGCCTTACCAAAGGTAACAGTTTACTTCAGGTCTTAACCCCGAGTAGAGGTAGAGAATAACCCTGCTAGGTTAGAAGCAAACAAAATATCACTCGAGTCACGAGCAGGAACGTACAATATGGTTGGTGAAGTTCATGGATGTCAGCGACTAATGCTAATCAAACTAGAATTCCCAAAGTGAATGTAAAACATGAATCCGGAATATAATGATACTAGGCCAGAGGAATGGAGGCTGGTCGATTGGCTGGTTGTTGAATGAACGGAGATGATAACATGTTGGGTGGTAGTAGGACGACATATTAGAAAGGTGGGGTCGTCCCGACGACCAGGGTGGCTGGCTGGTCGAATTCTTTTCCATTGTGACATAGTCAGGCAACCCTCGTTGGCTGGAGCTCTATAGCATTTGTGGTAGTTGCTCACAGTCCTGAGAGAGAGAGAGAGAGAGAGAGAGAGAGGAGAGAGAGAGAGAGAAGAGGAAGTAATTTCAATGCGAAACTTTTCAGATGGAAAAAAAATATATATATACTGACTGTTCAGACTGGCCGGGTGTGGCGTGGTTGGGCAGTATACATCATGGTCCACATCTTACTCACACATGATGAATGACCGACGCTTAGTTATGTTAACATATTTCCTTGTGAGGCCCAACAAGAAGTCAAGGACGTAGGTGGGTAGTGATGGAGTGAGGGTTCGTGTTGGAGAAAGGACGGTGGTGATGGAGTGAGGGTGTTGATGGAGAGAGGGTGGTGGTGATGGAGTGAGGGTGCTGATGGAGAGAGGGTGGTGGTGATGGAGTGAGGACGATGAGGGAGCGAGGGTTTGTAATGTATTGAGGGTGGTTATAGGGAGAGGATGGTGATGGGATGAGAGTGGTGATGGATTGAGGCAGATGATAGTGAAAGGGTGTTGATGGCGTGAGGATGGTGATGGACTACGGGTAGTGATGAGGGAGTGAGGGTAGTGATGCAGTAAGGGTGGTGGTGATGGAATGAGAGCAGTGATGATGGAGCAAGGGTGATGATGCAGAGAGGGGGATGGTGATGGAGTAAGGGTGGTGATAAAGAGAAGGTAGTGATGATGGAGTGATGATGGAGTGAGGGTAGTGATGATGGAGAGAGGGTGTTTGGTGGTGATGGAGAGAACGTTGGTGATGTACTGAAAGTGTTCATGGACCCGTCTGGTGTTCTGGTCTCATGAAAACCCCGAGACGATGTGGCTTTCCCATTTGATGAATCCTTCAATCAGTTGTCTGGTCAGACGACACACGCTCGGCAGGAGAGGTGGACCACCATGTGATTGTCGAGCCACTACACCTCACCTGGTGGGACGTCCGCTAGAATCACGTGGTTCTGGGCACATGTTGACCCATAACATCCTCCTGAATGTTACTCGCACCTTCGTTCATATTGCTGGTCGTCTCTCATCGTTTGTGAGTGAAACTTTGGTGTATTGTGAGGAAGTATGAGGGGATCAACTCATTTTCTTTTCTTCTCTCTCTCAGTGGTTGCAACGCTCTAGCTCTGCACTCAGGACAAATTTCGTGGTAGGTTCTAGTATATTCATTCTCCCTCTCACTCCACTCTGACACCGTCTCACACACGCCACATCAAGGAAGATCTGGATTTACACTTCAGGTCTAGAGGATTGCTTCTCCCATCTCTCAAACCATTACAAATTGCACACGGACATACACACACACACACACACACACACACACACACACACACACGAGGTTAAGATAGGGTCAACACGAGTGATAGAGTCATTCTCCATAAGACACAGACGGAAATAAAGACACGTTGCATATATACAAGGTTAAGAGACATGGGGCAACATAAGCGTATAACTCTCTCTCCCAGTAACAGGAAAACACAGCACTCACGAGTAATGATCACAACCAGGTACCCTCCTGGCCACCACACGTGCTCACTGAGCATCATCGTGCAGCCACAGCAGCACCAGCGACAACCCAGCCTCGTTCGTCCAGGGTTAAATCCTCTGAATATTTCATGACGCTACTGTGCTCCTCCCTGCCCAGCGCTCCCTCCTGCACAGTCATGGTCCTCAGCTGGGAAGGTCAGGTGTTGTTCGCTACTCTCTGCCTCAGTGGTCCAGTGAGGGGTCGTCTCATGTGAGACTAAGTGGAGTTTTGAGTTTAGCTCTTTGGGGATGTTTAGTCTCACAACGATTCACATGTTCACATGGTGTTATTCGTGTTACTTATTACGAGTTTCACTTATTTTTGAGATTCTCTTTCATCTATAAGATTATTAACAATCACGTTAGGATCCTCATTGTACTTTCCACTGATTAATACAGATTGATGACAAGATTTGGTCGCGGGGGTTCTACATCTGCCGAGGATAAACACATTTTATATACGATTCAGTAGGATGTTGCCTGGATCTACGGGATTTTCCAAGGCCAGTGAGAGGATCTTGCAGCAATAATTTGGATTGAGGAAATATCAGAACGTTTATAGAATGGTTTCCATGGGTAAGATTCATAAAGACATGACTATCAACATAATTTGTCTTCCCTGAAACAAAAGCAAGAGGCTCATACGCAACGAAAACTAGTAGGCCCTTGGTACCTGAAGACCCATAGAACGTAATGACCCTTGAGACCTAATGGCTTTGGTACCTAAGAGTCCTTCGTCCTTGAATGCCCTTGGTAATTTAAAGCCCTTGGTACTTGAAGGCTCTCAGGAAGTGTAGCGCCAGAGTCGTAGGAATTTACTGCAAAATGGACATCAGTCTTCAGGGAACACTTATAACTCCACAATGTCTGTAATAAAGTAATGCCAGATTCTTGAAGTTCAGAAACCTTACGTTTGTCTCGGATAAATTCAGGTCTGAAATCCTTAAGGAGGAGCCAAAGAGCTTACTGAAACGAGCAAAACTCCTACATAGAATGAAGATCCTGTTGGCGAAAAGGATTTCATGATATTAGCGACCTGTTGCTCCCTCGTTATTGGCTGGGGAGTTGACTCGTCATGTGATGGAGGCTCCTCCCCGTCTGTGGCCTCGTCTGCCCTGGGGAGGTCAGTCAGTCAGTCAGTCAGTGGATATCAATAACCCTTCAGGCGTCAGAGGGTTCGAGAAGGTGAGGATATTTCATGAGGTATGGCCACCGATGGAAAACGTCTTCTTCAGCATATCTAGGTGGGAGAGGGAAGGGAGGTAGATGATAAAGGAGAAAGGGATAGAGAGACAGAGTGAGAGTGAGAGAGGCAGCTGTTACACTCAGAGAGAGAGAGAGAGAGAGAGAGAGAGAGAGAGAGAGAGAGAGACCCCACTATCTTATCCACAACAAGATTCTAAAAGTTACAGAGACATGAGGGTCGATGGCTGAAGTTTGTCCATTCTTCGTCAGTAAGGTTTACTCGTTCTTTTAAGACGAATTGAAAAGTATTGAAAAAGAAACTTTTTCCAGTAACCTAAAAGGAACAACTTCCTCAACCTTTTAAGGATATCCTTGATCTGTTTAGGCATACTGAAGTCACCAGTGATAGGAAAACATCTTTGTACTTTCATTTTATGACAGGCATTCAGTGAAGAGATTAAACGTTTTCCTCAGTGTCACACTCAAGGAATGATTTCTTTACCTTTTAGTATACAAAAATTGATGAGTTTTTCTCGTATCCATTAGACATTATTCATTGGGTGATCATAGTTAAATATTTGCAGAATAACTTCAGCCTCTGTTATCTAACGTAATGGATTTGACTATTTTCGTACCAATGAGATTCTATTATATCTATATTTACTTTAGGGTAACATTAGGTCATTCAGTAGAGATCCAACTTCACCAGTTGTTCTAAGTCTATATGTACCAAACCAATCTCATTCTGTAGGTTTGAAATATTCTCATTTCGTTTTTCATACTATGAAAATATCATACGTTAATATCTTGTTTTCATTATTGCTTGTTAATCATTCGGAATAATTCTCAATCTCTTGTAAAGAAAGAAGTTTATGACATCTACTTTGTCTTACAATTATTCTGGGTATCAGTTCCTCTCCCCTCCACAGAAAGAAAAGAGTCCTTACAAGCACAGTATCTCCTCCAAATGAAACCATTAACACCAAAGAATATCTATGTGTAACCTGTTAACTCGAGGAGGAAGAAAATAGATTTACAAAGTTTTGATATGGGTCTTGTGTTGAGGGTCATAAGTTTAAGGGGTCTGGAGCAAGAGGGAATAACAAAAGAGCCCACTGATCCTATATAATGGGGTCTGATCGCCAGTAGGCCGAGTTCCCAGGAGCTAAACTGGTCAGCCTCACATCACCAGACTATGAATGAAGCTCTGAGTTCAAGCCTAGAGAGTATTGTATCCTCATTTAACTTGCCTATGTCTTGTTCATGGACTTGTGTACCGTGTGTTTGAACCTAGCGATGCTCTTTTTTATCATTTTCATTTATATCTAAACCTTTTTGGTTTTTCGAATGCTTTAAAGGAATTTTTTTTAAAGCTTTATGTTTTACCACGGCTGCCATCATCAGCCAGAACCACCATTACCCGTAACAACCATGACGCACACATAGACACCACCACGATCACTATCATTACCACACTATCCAGTGTCAGACGCCACCAGAAAATACCACTGCCACCACCACTGTCGCTACCACCGCCAACAACCACCATAACAACATCACCATCATAACCACCACCATAACCATACTAACATCCCCACCACCGTCACCACCATAACCAGCTCCGTCATAGCCACCATTATCACCACCACCACCAGCAGTGCACTGCGTCAGCGCCCTCCAACCCCATCAGGTCGAACCAACTTCTTACAAACATCTTCGCTACTCTGAAGTTGGCTGGAAGTCTTGAGTAGAGCAAGAGGAAGTCTGCAACTTCCCTTTGACGATTTTTTTTCCACTAGAAGGGAAAGTAAAAGACCCACTCGAGTGCTCCTTCATCTTGGTGCCTTCCTTCGTCGCTTGGCTGGCGTATGAGTCACCATTTGAAATTCCCGTGATCTTAACACGCATGATGGTGGTGAGTCTACCCACAAGTGAGGTCACAAGTGATGATGAGTTCATTGTTTTTTTCCCCAAGTTAACTGGGTTTGTTTGGTCGGCTGACGTAGAATTTACGAACTGTCTTTACTTATACGGTGACCGGCAAGGCATGGGCAGAATATGCCTCTACCAAGGCTGTATGAAGGTTCTATGAAGAAGGAAAGACATAAGAGGAAAGAGAATTCTATAGCTTAGCTGTTCGAGGGAAGATGGACACATCTAATGTCATTTCGCTCTTAGTCCGATATCTATAATTACCTTATACTGATTATTTTCATCTGATTATCATTCTCATGATCACAGAGGTCAATCTCTTCTTACTCATTCTCTCCATGTGTCCAGACCATTTCAGCACACCTTCGTCAGCTTGCTCAACCATACTTCTCTTGCTACCATGCATCTCCTCTTACCCCGTCAATCCTTACTCAAACATTTCCTTCCCCCCTCTCCCCCCCTCCACCCACACACACACACACTACATATTGTCCTCAGTCATTTCATTTCCAGCACATTCACCCTATTCCGTGCTTTTTACCTAGACTTTACTCTTCGCATCCATAAACGACCCTCGGGACTATTGTGCCAACCAACATGCATCATCTTTGCTTTCACAGACGTTAACTTCTTTCTCCTCAGTGCAACTCCTCAATGCACCCAGGACCTTTATCCCTTCTCACCCTTCCAGCGGCGTACTGCAGCTTCCATGGCTCCACACACTACCATATCCAATTCCAGGTATCAAAATCACTCCACATTCTCCAGGTTCATTGAGTTAGAACTTGACGACTCTGGTCTATAGGACGAAGCCCCTTCAGCAAATGAACTTTCACTTCGTAAACTGTCGCTGACTGGAAAATCGAAAAACCTAACCAGGCTGTTTAGTTTCCCGCTCCAGCACCAGCATGAAGAGAGTCGAGCTGGAACGGTAAAGGTTTATGGAAGGAGAAAAATCGTCAGTTTCCCAAAACAGACAGACGTCCCATATGTTTGTTGTCGTATAGAAAAGGAAATTTCATCGTGACGTTTACTATACCTGATATAGACACTGGCTTTTATTTTAAGCGCTGACTTGTTTGTGATACGAAAAATAACGCAGTCCGGTACATTCATGGGCGAGACAATTTTTATTGCTCGAAAATGTTTTACAGTTTATTCAAACATTTTCCATCTGGTGTCAGACAACGAGTGGAAAGTTTGATGCTTTGCATGAAAGAAATTTGTTATATGAGATGTCCTTGTTACGTCATACGCTACGGTTGATGATGGTGACAACAGATATCTTGACACAAGATACTGAGAGAAACATGAAAGTTGTAGTTTGTAAACTATTTCGATTTGCTCAATTTCGTGATTACGTCTAAAGTATCTCCTGTTTAATCCGAGATGCCTCATTAATCCTGGTGTGTTTGTGCGACAAGAAAAAAAAATCCGGACGAGCCAATCTGAAGAGAAAACTATCGAGATTTCGGCAACATTTTCAGTATGACTGGAGGAGAGGATCGAAGGCGGCCACTCCATTCATAATGACAGTCGAGAGGCAGGTGACAGAAATGATCTTTCGGGAGCTGTGTGGGTGTGTGTGGGTGGGTGTCAGGGTGTGGAGCAGAGGGGGTTTACAGAAGGCCTCCTGTCTTATGTAACGGGTGGAGACACACGAGACATAGGAAGTTAAGAATGGCCCCAACACGAAGCCACAGATGTCTTTCCCTGGGAGAGAGAGAGAGAGAGACTGTGGGGTGAGGAAGGACCTTCAGTGTGCCGAGGATGGCGTTGGCTGGATGAGGATATAGACGGACTAATGTTGACCCAAGAAGTAAGAGCGAATGACGGAAGGAGGAGGAGGAGGTGTACATGTGAGAGGGGACTGAATGAATTGGGAATATATGCTGGTGAGAAGTGTCCGAGAGTGAGAGAATACGAGGCCGAGGATGCAACGGTGAGCTTCTTCGCGAGTGGGAGAGTGAGCGAATATGGTGGTGAGAGTACGGGAGAGTAAGAGAAATTATTGGTGAGAGTGTGGGATAGTGAGGGAATATAGTGGTGAGAGTGTAGGAAAGTGAGGAAATATGGTAGTGAGAGTGAGTGAGTGTTTGCTGACCGTCACAGTGTGACAGTCGTAACATATAGTCACCAACAAAGCATCCGTTGCTCATGTCACCCTCCAGGATTTTGCGTCCGTCTATAGAAATATTTTCCATATCATTTTGGTTATCACCAAATAATTATAGCTTTTACTACCACTTGTATTCTTTATACTCAAATAATTATAGCTTTCACTACCACTTGTATTCTTTATACTCAAGATAATAAGGTAGATATTATCCCAGATGCCCTAAAAATGTGCATTAAGTTAGCGTTACATCAAAAACTCTGCTCTGAATCTACATACCCTGAAAGATTTCATTTTCCATCAGTATCAGAATCAACACTGACATGCACAACACCAGTGTACATTGCCCTCAAAACTGAGGGTAATCATCTCCTCATCATGAGTGTTTCATGAACTGAATATGGCCTAAAGGATTAGCATGGAGTGGATAGAAGATTGAGAGGCTTTTATTGTGATATTCATATGGGCAAGTTCTTTGAAATCAACCGCAGAAATGAGCAAGACAAACGTTTAAACCATTGTTTACAATATCAGATTATGCATCTTTATTGTTTGCGTATTTCTACACATGACACACTTATGTCCTCCATTATCACATACATCCACGAAGGGACCAAATGGTCTGTTGATGTTTGAGTTCCTTTGTATCCCTTTGTATATCATTCTTAACGGGAGTAAGATGTTACATTGAGTTTTGCGTCAGTTTTATTAAGCAATTTAGATCCAACGTTGATATATTTTCACGTTTAGTCGCTTGATAGCGTTCGAGAGTGCTCTTAGCTGTATCATTATCACAAAGCCCACCTGAGCGAGGCTGGACAACGAAACTTTTGCTGTAAGTTATTCGCTGCGAGATTAGCTATAAACAAATCTATGCAGTACTGCTGCTTAGGGTGGACGGCTGAGGAATAAGTTGATACGAACACCAAGAGAATTATTCTTAAACTTGGGTGTGATACAGAATTTTGTGCCGTAGATGCAGAAGCTACGTAGTCTTCAGGTAAAACTGTAGAGGATGATGTTTCGTCTTCTGTGTACGTGTCTATGCTGTAGTCTTCTCCTTGGTTGCTTGTTAATTTTAGTCTCGCTTCTCTCTTGCCAAAGTGACGCTTTTCTTGGTTCCTGCTGAAGTAGATCTTCCGCATGATTATTAGTGACCATGTCGTCTTTCCTGCGAGCCACTGTTAACATTTCAGTGTTGGTCTTCGTCATAA
>JAUTXX010515755.1:0-11689 GCA_032273605.1 Panulirus laevicauda | reverse complement strand
TTAGGGTGGAGCAGCTGCTGGGGGAGGAGGGCAGGTCTTCCTCCGTCAGGAGATACAAGTAACGGTGTTGATGGCCCCCAGGCCCCCAGGCACGTGCTGACCTGTTTACACTGTGGGGCAGACTGACACCGGGCGTCCCCCCTCCCCCCCAGCTGACAACTGCCAGAGGTGTGTAGCCCAGGGTGAGGGGGACAGGTGTGTTGTGTAGTGGAGGGTGAGGGGGGCCAGGTGTGTTGTGTAGTGGAGTGTGAGGGGCCAGGTGTGTTGTGTAGCAGAGGGTGAGGGCGAGGGGGGCCAGGTGTGGTGTGTAGCAGAGGGTGAGGGGATAAAGGGCGGCGTCAGAGAAAGCCATAGGATGTTTATGGAGAGGAAGGTAAGAGGTGTGGTGTTGTGGGGTGGAGGGTGTGTGATGAAAAGGGGGAGATAAACCAGGCATGTGCTGTGTACGGGTAGGGGCCAGGGGAGCAACACCCCGGCTATGAAGAAAGGCTTTGCACACATACCTCACCTTACATACACCAGATGCTGGCTGTACGGGTCAGTCTACCTCAACAGCTCGGTTTGGGACCATGTCCCATCACCCTGGCTTTATAAGGCTGTAACCCATAGGCCTATGTGGCATCCATGACCTGGCTATTCACGTACACTTTACCGTTCTTACCAATGCCTTATGATGATGGTGGAATGTCGTACGCCCCTATAACTCAGTCTGTGATCGACTGCTTTCTCCGCACACTTGGTTAAGTACAATGTTCAGAACCAAGGCTTGTGTACTTACGCACCTACTGCAGCCTGGTCAGTCAGGTACACTGGCTTTATATTTGTTTTGTAGGTTTTAAAGTACCCCTATCCATGATTCATAACATTTCAAATTCTTGATATCATTGGGATGAGGAGTTTCAGGCCTTAAAGATATTTCTTATAAATGGGAAAATAATCAGTTTTCAGTTCCTCATTCTACACAATCTAATCTGTCTTCTTTCCAAATGCTGTTTAACCCCTTTCTTTTCTATTTCTAATCTTTCACTGTTTGTCATTCACAACTGCCTTGCAAGGTGGCAAAACCCTTTCAATACCAAAAATCATCATGCACTCCAAATACTAATCTAAAGCTTTATCCAATATAGGTGCAGCTACCATACACCAACTCAGCACACCAGAATATATAAATAACGTTCTCATGCTGTATTTGATCGCATTTCCCTGTTCCTGTCAACTTATACAGTTTGGTAAGATTTCCTTGTCCATGTTGAGTGGGGAAATGCCAATTTCTGTGGTGTATTGAGAGAATGTGCAACAAGTACGAGGAAGGTACGGGGAAACCATAAGACTTTGAAGCCACAAATCAACAACAGAGAAACCTAATCAGAATAAACATAAAACAGTTGTAAGATTCTGTGGCATAAGACACACACAATTCCATCATTTCCCCATAAATTTCAATGTACGAGACATAATACTCAGGGTTTATTCTGTATACACTACATAAAATGTGCACCATAAGTACGACATCATGAATGCATACATGCAATTGTACAAACCAAAAGAAAAAACACAGCATTAGCTCCCCATTCTACATTCTAAACGATAGTGATTATATGCAAAGCATAAACAAATAATGTGTTCTCACCTGTTGTTTCCTCAGTTCACTATGTCTGAGGTCCTCAAGCGAGCATCGTGTGGGTGTCCTGCCACCATCTCTGCTCAACCCCACAGCTGCCATGCCCATACCAGGCGTCCATGAACCAGACATTGACAATGACCCCACACCTGAACCACTGGAAGGTGTCCGCCGATGGCCAGACAAGCGAGATAAGGGGGTAGAGGTCATCATGGGAGGCAATGTGGCACTCTGAGTGGCTGGGGAAGCTGTGGCAGGAGGTGTAGGTGGTGCAGGGCTTGAGGGTGCAGCAGGATAGGAAACAGGCGGTGGCTGCGAATAGTTGTTTATGAAAGTATTAGGTGCATGAGGGGCATGGTTCAAGGGGGCAGTGAGGGCATGGCTACTGATGGGTGGGCTTGGTGGAGGAGGAAGCGAGCGGTACATCATGTTGTGGACTGACGTCATGCCCGAGGAAGAGATCATGGAGACACCACTGGTAACACCAGGAAGCCCAGAACCACCAGTGGGGCTTGGGCTGCCAGGGCTCCACCGAGAGGATGTGATGGGTGCTCGAGGGGCCACAGGAGGTGGTGCCTGTTAAAAAAAAACACACACAAAAATAATTTATCATAATGCTAAAGGACAAATTCTACTATATCAACTTATCTTCAAGCACATATTTGTAACGTATTACTAAGTTCGCATTACAAAATATATGACCACCTAATCATGACAAATGACACTATAAACTTAACAGTAGTCATAAACTCTCTCTACTTCAATAACCCCTTACTTTAGATAACAACACATACAAAAATACGAGTAATTCACAGCAAGAAGTTTATCTAAATATTATATAAACAATGTCACTGATTTTATCGATTTCATCCATCTTCAGCCCTACTAATCCTCTACAAGGCAAACTATTTCCCAGCCATTTTCAAGCAAATGCTATATATTCTATAAAATCTGGATTTTTTCTTTCTAATAACAATTGATGGATTGATCTATCAGGTTTAGAAAATTATCATAAAATGCACAAAGAACTACAAAATCGATGATAATATACATGTTCTTCAAGAAGTGTGACTGCTACAACATAACAGGTATTTCATAGAACATGAACAACTGGGCCACTCCATATTCATACATAAAACACACCACATATATATACATATGCCACATCAGAGACTATCAGAGAGAAACCTCACAACAGACATCACATTCAATCGACGCAAAGCTCATCCACGTGAGCAATAAAAACATGTTCCATTAACATGTACAGTACATCTTAAGTGTATATCAAGGACTACTCCAAAGAAACAGAAAAACTTTTCATGAATGACTTCTAACAAGCTTCCAACTGATCAAGTTACAAAACATATATCAGAGAACACTTAATGACTAACTGAGTATTCAACTAGTCAAGGGTGCTTCAACGGGATGTGCGAGGGAAAGGGACAGGAATGCACAGTGCAACCAAGAATAAATTACAAATTACGCATATCACACAATCAGAAGAAAGAGGATATTGAAATACATAAATGGACATACCAGCTCTGGTTTAGTTTTATGAGGCCCATAGCTTTAGGGAAGTGAACAAGTATTAGTTCGCACAAAAAGTTGTTTTTCGATGACTTATCCAGAATATTTTTTCTCCTACCACCCACATTATTTGGTTTATTAACTGACCATGAATCAACACATACATAAATTAATGAATAACACTACACATAATCATTTACTTCGTATTTGTGCTTGCCTATCCTGCCACTGAGTGGTGGCATTAGGCATAAACATATCAGCCTTTAAGGAAAAATTCTACTTTGGCTTCTTTTGTAGCAGCCTTTTTAAAACTGACAGTACAGGAGGGGAGGATTCCAGCCCTCCTGCTCCTCCTGACCTTTTCAGTCACATTTCACCATATGTAACTATATTTAGCTCCTATTCTTTCTCCTCTATCCCAGGAATAATGTATGTATCCACAAAAAAAAGATATCTGGCTCCACCAGTAAGGCCCAAATATGATTCTTAGCACACATTAGTTTATCTAATGGATATCCATAAAGCACTAGTCAGAAATCGTATGTTTACAAGCCTTATGAGCTCATATATAAGTCGATATTTGGGTACCTAGTATAAGCTGGGTATATATACACATGTGCATATATTGAGATATGGGCAACATATGCATTCAACTTTCTCCCAGTAAAGTAGTCCACAAAAAAAGCAGAAGTTACACACACATTTATACTCATATCTTCTGTCTCCTTTACATCCAGTCAGAGGAAGCATTTGCTAAACGTCACCTATCTTACAAGGTTACTCGCCAGATCATTCTTATGGTACATACATGTATTCACAAAGTTACTCTCTACGTCGTTCTTAGTGTAGATGTATTCACCAGGTTACTCATCACGTCATTCATAGTGTATATGTATTCACCAGGTTACTCACTACATCATTCTTAGAGTAAATGCTTTCACCAAGTCAGTCACCATGTCATTCCTAGTGTAAATGCATCTACCAAGTTACTCACCACGTCATTCTTGGTGTATATGTATTCACCAAAATAGCGAGGTCTGTTGGCCTTCCCAGCAGTGCCATTAATGGAAGGTGAAGAGGTGAAGGGTCGCAGTGAGGTCTCAGACCGTGGAGGAACCTGGAGTTGGAAAACACTCATTACACAAGTATTTTTGCTCTCTAATAAGCAATTTTAGAGTATAACAAATATCAAGAGATTCTCCCAACACAAGATGAAAGGTAACGATGTAGTTTTCTTCTATTATGATAACAGGTCTTTAATGACATATACAATGCATTCACCTAATTACCTTTCTTGAATTAACTTCCAAGACGGAACTGTAACGTCATAACAGAAAACAGATCCACAATTACAGTATTTCAAGCACTTTACACCAAAGAAACTCAATCATATTGTCAGAGCAAAGGAAAGTAGCTTTCTACCCAATCTTTTCTCCCCATTTATTATCACCAAATCTATTCTCAAATAAATAAGGTGGATCAATTGCATGCAAGTATGCATCTTTTATGAGAATTAAATTTGCAAGCACCAATTCTCTGAGGTACACATACTATTCATGCCATTCTTCAATTATGTATTTCACAATCATTATTGGATAATGGCATGTACGACAATCACATCAAATAATGAGATATGCTCGACTTAAAATTGATAAAAATATAAAAGAATACAAATGAAGCTAAAAGGAGAAAATTTAAGACTACAAAATATGAACGGAAGCAGTAAGCACATACAGTGCTACAAGTACTTGAAAAAAGAATGCCAAAGGGCATGATTTCAGACAATGTAAAGGCATGCTGTGTGAAGGGATGAAGGTGTGAATAGAAATTCTCAATTGGTGAAAGAACTTGGAACAACCTATCTATTTATATCTCTGACGCCTGTCCCTCTCTGGAACTCCCTCAAGAGGGTGGCCACAGCAATTGAGTCTCCATAACTAGTGAACTCTAGTGCTGCTTCTTTGCCTTTAGTGCCTCACCCTTATCAGGCCACTGGCAGAGGGCAAGTATAGCACAGTGTTTGCAGAGGCCCCTAACTAATGTTCCAATTGTATACTTCTCACTAATGCGCCTGCCTAATGTTCCTGTCTACAACTACTTCTACCTAATAGTCCAAACTAAATGTTCCTACCTATTACTTCTATCTATTGCTCCTATTTGTATCTATTGCTCCTATTTGGAATGCAGTCAAATATCAAGGGACACAAATCAATATCAGCAAGGAAGTCTTTGCTTTGAGTGTACTTAAATGCTGAACAGTACAAATATTATATTAGTATGGATGTCTTAAGTTTACTGAAATGGGACCGCAAAGGGTAAAAGCGTGAATGGAGACAGCCTTGCTTAATAAAAGACGTCCATGAAGAGGAAATAATCAAGAAGCACTGATATTAATAGGGAGGTTTTTGTTTTGAATATACTGAAAGGTCATGTACTACCAATCCTAATTGGGTCAACTGGAATGGAGCAGATGATAAAATAGCGGCAACTATACACAAAGAGCTGTTAGACAAGACACTGTAAGGGACAAAACTTACGGATGAGACCATAGTAAGATGCAGCACTGAAGCCATGGGAGCAGAGGAAAATGAGAACATAACTAACACCCAAGTGATGACAGGATTAGGCAGACATATGAACAGGGGAGTGAGTCAAAACAGAACTATATCCTGGGACCCTAGCATAAGTGACTAACATTATTATAATTTTGGAACCTTGCATACCACCATAGCTCGGTCTAAAATATAGTATTTCTAAATGACACGTGGTCCAGGTGTCTGAAAATTCTGGATACAGGCAAATACTTTTGAAATGAATCCAATATGATCTGAAAAAACAGAAACATGAAATAACTGAAAGTTATGAATTGGATACCCACGTTACATGGATAATATGTTGTTGTGGAAGCTCTTGTGGTGTTGTTGTTCAATGTATGATTGTACTAACTCATATGAATGTACCCATTCATTTTCAGCAAGATTGTGTCTTATTTCTGGTGTTGGGTTCAATATTTAAGCTAAAGTCCTTGATGTTTTGCCTTCGGCTCTTAATGTTATAAACTGTTTACACCCAAGGCTGCAATGTTTCATTAGTGCGTCAAAATTTGCTTTATCATCTAATTTTTCTAGAACCTCTAATTTCATGGCAGTTAATATACTTGAATATTCTCAATTCTATTTTCTGGTGGATTTTGGCAGGCAAATATCTTTTTTAGAACTATTTTTTATACAAATCTATTCTGTTCACCACATAACACAGATGCTAATGCTAAACACAATGGTGATGGAATCTGACAAGGGGGTAACAAAAGAACAAGCCAACCTGATACTAATCAACCATCATATGACCAAAGAAGAGTCCTGCTATGCCCACATGGCATTCATAAAAACAAGGAGCGAATGGAGAGTCTACACTAACAAGGATAGCTTTAAATCCACATAGCTGTAAAGAGGAAATATGAGGCATCTGCATGGTCTTCAACGCCATTTGAATTCTGATGAGGTGAAGTCTGGAAAAACATAGCTACCGTATAATTCTCCAAAAAAGCTTTCCCAAGAAAAACAGTCCAGTTATTATTCCTTACCTCTGGGGGAGTGTCAGAGTCACTATCACAGTTGCCGTTGTTACTAGCATTATCACTGTTATTGTGTGAAACTCTGATGCCATCCTTACTGAAAGATCGTGGAGCCTCAGAAGTTTGTGGAGACTCCCGACGTTGTGACTGCAGCTCAAACTATGACAATAAACACGGAGTTAAGCATGTCTTAGGGGGGTTATGCCTGATTTACAGTTTAGTGATTTAGTGATAGCATTATGACTATAAATAGACTATATAATAGCAACAGAGTAATTTCATCCAATTCATACATGATTATCTATCCCTGTAATCTGCCATATTAAATATTTTTTTGCAGACCACAGTTTATTTATGACAGTCACATTTTTAACATTGTTGAAAGATTTAAAGTTGCAAGTTGGTCTACTATTTGTCTCTCCAAAGCTGTTTTCAATCAATCATGCAACCTTTCCATCTAACAACATGTAATTTTTACCTTATCAACAAATTCTGGACCATCAGAATGGATGGGTGGTAGTTGCAGAGGCGCAGGTGGCACCTTGCGAGGTGGCACAGGCGGCTTGTGAATCTCTCCAGATGCTGCTGCGGCTGCACCAACACTGCTGTTGGTGGCAGCGTCACCTGCCATGTGGAAGTACTCTGGATTGTCCACAGCTGTTTGGAAGAAAACCATCACCATGCTATTGTATACCTTGTTACCATGATGTACATTACTTGTGTGTGAGGGACTCAAAAATACAGCTATAATTAATCTCTCTGGGGCTATCCTGATGCTGATTAATCACTTTTAAATGCAGTATGGTTACTTGACAAATGACTGGACGGCATATAGACAATGATGGTTTGTGGTATGATTGCATAGTTTTCATAAATAATCATCTATCTGCGTATTTAAGATGCTGCTTTTAAATTACACGTTTAAAACAGTTTCTATAATCTTTATTAGTCGTTCTCACTACTGAGCTTAGAAATTACAAAGAATATGATTGGTCTGATGTATTCTGAGGTAAAAGGATATGGCATTTCTGTTGTCTGAATGCCAGACTACAATCTGAAAGACATTCTGAAGTAATATGCATTTTGTTCCCTTAAATTTCCCTTTGTTATAAAAGAAATAACAAAAAATCAATGAGGAAAAAAAAACTGACTTCTATTTCTTCCCAGGGTTACTCTTTTGAATACATAATGGAACCAAACTGCAGTAGCTTCACAAACGATTACCTTTGATTACACGACAGTTATGATTGTAGAAATTTCAAAACTATGACAATACCTGGATGCCTTCTCTCATTCAATACATACATATGGTTCTTTATATGTACAGTATACCGAATCATTGTATTGATAATTAGAGTGTATCAATACAACAAAGTCAATCTATATAAAGGAAAAATTTTCTCATCAAGATTCAAATTCAAAACACACACAACACTCGTCAGAAAAATCCAGTATGACTGCACAAACTACACACTGTCAAACCACTTTTGCCATATACATGTTATAATTCCAAACATACTTTAGAAAAGTTCTCTCATATGTGTTGGCAGTTACTTTACTCTTGTATGAAAAGGAATTAGTTCTACATGAGTCACTTCTCCCTCTTAGCCTATCAATAATGGTGTGCCTATAGGTTGTCTCAATGCCTACACTTTTCCTATTCTCTTACTTTACATTCTTCATTCCATTTCCCTTCCCTCCTCATCCCAGTAGTTCTTTCTCCTTGCAATGACCACATTTCCTCCTGTAATTCGAACCTGAGCAGAATTTCAAAAAGGGAAAGTAGTACTATGGTTAAATTCAATGGTGTCAAAACATATGCTAACAACATCTTCTAAATCTCACTTGTTTCCTAATACGACATTTAAACAAAAAAATACAATTCAACCAAGCAATATCAAAAATAATGGGTATAATATTACCCTTCACTTTAAACTGGAGCGCAAAATTTGCTTTGCAAGAGCTATGGGTGTTGTATAGATACCACAATTCAATATCTTTTCAGCAGCTACATTATTCCAAATCTAGAGGGAGTCTCATTTGCCTCCTATATGGAATACTGACTCTCTTCCATTCTCTATTATCCAAGTTGGACTCAAAAGCCTTGTGCTTCATCAAACCATCCCTTTCTGTCCATTGCACTGTATCATCTTGGAACTGCTCTTGTGAGCTATCTGCCTATGACCCAGCCTGTAGCTGCTGCTTCCAATAGTTTCCGTTCCGAGACCATCCACACGAGGAGCAACCATTATGACACAAAATTCTTCCCTGAACAGCAAAGATGTGAGGATGTCTTCCCTTTCATTTTCCCAGCTTTGTACCTTGTATCCTTTCCATTTTCAGGTGTACGTGCATACTATTGCTCGGAATCATGTCTTTACGATTAAAATAATAAAAGTAACTAAGGTTGACACCATTTAGGTGACTGGGCCAACCCAGGGCAGCCAGGTGTATAGTAACTTCCTCTGTGTATACATAATAAAGGTCTGTGGGTGTAGACAAGTGTTGGTTGGTGTGTGTGTGTGTGTGTGTGTGTGTGTGTGTGTGTGTGTGTGTACGTGAATGTGTGTGATCATCTCTGTTAGTGTATGTTTTTGTATGTATGTGTGTGTATATGTATGTCGTTTTGTTTCTCTCTTTGTTTCTGTGTGCGAATGTGTGTGTATTGTTTTATTTGTGGGTGTGTGTGTGTGTGTGTGTGTGTGTGTGTGTGTGTGTGTGTGTGTGTGTGTGTGTGTGTGTGTGTGTGAGGAAAGGCCCTGAAGGCCTGAATGAGGACCAGCTGTCCTGTAATCTGAAACATCCTCAAGCTTTTGCCACGACCATAATGGTAGCCAGCCCATGACGTCACTACCATCAGGGTAGCAAGCCATGACGTCACTACCACCAGGGTAGCAAGCCATGACGTCACTACCACCAGGGTAACCAGCCATGACGTCACTGCCAGGGGTAGCCAACCACGGCGACGGAGCCCCCAGAACTACGGCGGCGTAGGTCCCGGAACTACGGCAACCCAGGCCCCACAACCACGTAATTACAGAAATTTCCGGCAATTTCCTGCAATCGTAACCACCAGCACTCCGTTTTCTTTACGTCGAGCCTCAAGGTTTTACCTCACCCGTTTTCTACGGGGTCTTCCCCCTGCCCCCCGCACGTCTGTCATTATTAACTCACAAATAACCTGTTAAATGATTTATTGCACTGACGAACCACTTTATAATAAATGAGATTAAATAACGAGGAAGCTAGGGGGTAGGTGGGTGGGGTGTCAGGCCTTGGGGGGGGGGGAGGAGGAGCAGTGGTTCAGTTGTTAACATAACGACCATCAGCCTCGTTCCGACGTAAATCATAAACGACCATTATGAGAGTTGTTAAGATGACAATTATGTCCACCCATTTCCAACCATTGTTTTCTTTCCCCAGTGGGGCCAAACCACCGGATATCGTAACCTGATATTTACCACGACCTTTTTTAACCTTTTTTACGACAGCGTCGAACCAAGCCTCGTTAACTACAGCAGTTCATAACAACAGTCCTAAGTGTTCTTATGTACAACTACAACAACTGATAATAATAATAAATCATATGGTAATTTGCCACTATGTATCGCGTGTGTGTGTGTGTGTGTGTGGTCCAGGGGATGCTGGTTGGTCCAGCGGTCCAGCCCCCCCCGACCCCCCGGATGACCCAGCTCATT
Organism: Panulirus laevicauda; assembly: GCA_032273605.1. Classification (NCBI taxonomy): domain Eukaryota; kingdom Metazoa; phylum Arthropoda; class Malacostraca; order Decapoda; family Palinuridae; genus Panulirus; species Panulirus laevicauda. The sequence continues at coordinate 1,269 of JAUTXX010515755.1, read as the reverse complement.
TACACGTCCTCCAACAGCCTCATCAACTGCTGATGAAGATGTCCCACATCTGGACATGGTGGTTACAGCAGCGTCGACCAAATAGTCCATTTTCTTCCACCATTTCTCATCCATGTGGTTCTATTTGCGTGCGTGAAGACCTACTCTGAATTTGCTCCTGTGCTTGGTCGTCTATTTGGACAAATGACAAGAATCTTCCCTCATCTCGGAGAATTCCAATTGCACACCGTACCTTAAAGTGGGTAGGTGTAACCCTTCCAACTATCGTTCTAATGCTATGACTACTATATTTCTAATGCTATGACTACTATATTTCTAATGCTATGACTACTATATTTCTAAGCTATGACTACTATATTTCTAAGCTATGACTACTATATTTCCAAGTCTTCGAATCTCCTGTCAACTCTCAACCCTTCTCTTAAGAACCTGGCGATCTTATGCTATTTCTCCACATCACGAAAGCCTTTGACGCGGTGTGGCACCAGGGAGTCTCTCCAATCTCACACCTTCTAGCTTTCCTCCAATCTCTCTGTTCTCTCGCATCTATCTCCCTCTCTGATGGATCACTATCTCTCTTCCCCTATCAGCAGCTGTGTTATCTTCAGGGATCTGTCCTGTGTCCACACACTTCAAATTTTATCCACAGCTTCCTCTCTTCCACACGCCTATCCAGACCAAACAAGGCACTCATTCCCTTCCACTCCTCCTTGGAGAAGTTGAGCCTCGTCTGGCCACAACCATCTATGTACACTTTGTACTTTAAACAGGATCTGTCATTTGGGCTAGCCAAAATTTTAGTCTAACGCCAATAAAACGAACGCCTTTCTCTTTCTAACACCTTCCTCACATTTCTTCACGTATCTCTAACACCTCTAACATAGCACAATAGAGACATGGTGGAGTCCCACCGTAACATAGCACCTTCTATGGCGACCTAACCTTTCGTAAATAGCAGCCAAGAAGCTGACAGTCCTGTTCAGATAATCAATTCTCTTGCGACTATTTGCATCAGTTATGCAAATGGTCCACTCATCCTTGTACGGAGAACAAAGAGGTTCTAGTCTTTATGTCCTTACGATACAAGGACGAGTTTAAAACATCCCGAGATAACAACCCCCTATTTAGTCCTTCGCCACAGAGGTGGTTCATTCTCTCTCTCTCTCTCTCTCTCTCTCTCTCTCTCTCTCTCTCTCTCTCTCTTCTACGGATATTACTCTGGTTTCTGCTCCCAATGGCTGACTCCCGTGTGCCGAGCGCCCATGAGCT
>JAUTXX010515723.1:0-11690 GCA_032273605.1 Panulirus laevicauda | reverse complement strand
TACAGGAAAGGGCATAGGATTAGTAAGAGGAACATCAGCAGGTGAAGGAATGTAAAAGTCATCCAAGTCGGAGTACGGGGAAAAACGGGAACCAAAAAGAGTTACTTTGTCTACAGGAGAGACAAAGTACAGTCAAAGCAGAAAAGTGAGGGGATGGTAGAGCAACAGAAGTTGTTAGAGATGCCTTTTACTGAAAGATCTATCAGTGGATGACGAGGAGAGGTTATTGCACTTCCTCTGAATAAATGAATGCTTCCCCTCACGAATGACATGCTTGCAGCAATTACAGGCAGTGATAAAAGCTGAATGGAAGCCAGAGGAAGGAGAGTTTTTCCAAGCCTGATATGTTTGAATGGCCTAAGAACAGGTACAGCTGAACCATGGACTGGATGAAGAGGGGATAAATGCTTTCATTCCAGCAAGAATAACCTCTGCTATGTGTTTGGCAGAGACTGAAGCATCACTACATTAGAGACTGTAATTTACCCAAAGTAAGTCAAAAAGAAGTTATGCAACTTATCACAGTCAGCTTTGTTGAGGTGCCAGTATTCACACTTAGAAGGGGCTGCTGGAGGGGGAGGTGCTGTAAGAATACATACATTTATGAAAGTGTAATCAGATGAACCAACAGAGGGCGGGATTGTGTATTTACGGAGAGATTGACTAGAAGCGAAAAACAAATCCAGAATATTAGGAAAGTGGTCACAGCAGTCAGGAATATGGGTAGGGTGGGAGATAATTTGCTTTAAATCATTAGGAATGGAGAATGTGAAGGCTTCAATATCTTTACCAATCATATGGGAAGAATTCAACCATTCCCTGTTGTGAAAGTTGAAATCCCCGAGGTAAAGGATCTCATCTTGCGGGTGAAAGGATGTCACAGTCTTATGGCAGGAGTTTATGTACTCCAAGAAGAATATAAAATTTGTAGAATTAGGAGAGCAATAGGTGAAACAAAGGAAAAAATGTGGAAGTAGGGAGACTGACCTGAGCCACATAACATCAAAGTTTGGGGAATACATACAAAGACCTAGATATGGAGAAGAGACTAGGGAGAACTTCACTAGACAATCGTGTCAACGAGAGAATTAAGACAATAAGAGGTACTGGCCAGATGGTGCTCAACTGAGGATAGGTTACTAGTGTCCATGAGTGTTGGTGTAGTGAACAGAAAAAGAGGAAAGTATATCAAAGAAGGAAAGGTTATGGTAAGGGCCAGTACTACTACTGCCAGATCCCTCCCTCTCCTTGGCAGTAGAGTCAGGCAGACACAGAGATTCTTAGCACCCTATGATTTGACAGAATCTGGTCATGGTGATCTTTAAATGTGTTTGATTGGACAGGAATTGACAAAAGTACTTATGTAAAATAAAAGTAATAATAAGCAAGGTTTGATTGGTGTATGGTGTTGTAAGAAGATGGTAGGAGTGTACGATGGTTCCAGGCACCACATTAACTTTCCCGAGTCAGGATAGTATTACCACCCTGGGTGGCTGTTGTCAACAACCTACTACCTAATAGCTGCCCATTAAAGTGTCAGAGTGAATAAAAAAAATTATAATGTTTTGTTTTAAAGATAAAAAATGTAATCTATACATCAAAATATCAATTCACAATGGTATTGGCAGTAGACAAAATCTTCACCTCAAAGGAAAAACATTTTCCCAAATTTTTATCCAATTTCTAAGACCTCTTCAGGGGAAATAAGGTTTTAAAGTTATTTAAACACTGCTTAATGAAGAACAAAGCTCCTCATCTGATGCAGCTTGTGACACAACTCCAATGCAATAGCACAGTCAGATGCCATATTCCTCAGGTAATAATGGGTTAGTACCTTTATTTTTTGTAAGGTACTAAGGTGTCAGGTGAGGAACCTAGTTTCTTGTCAATTTTGCTTATACAAGTTTATACTGTTATTCCATATGAAGAGGTTTCGAAAAATTGAAGAAAGCTTAGGAAGATATTCCAATTTTCCAGTCACTTACGGAGATTTCTCAAGTAATTAAGTTCTAAAACGCTGACAAACATCAGGCCAATGCCAGATCCCTCACATAAACCTCAAGTGCTCAACACCTGCCCTACACACATTTCTAATCATACTGATTATCACATTACAAAAACCAATGCTGGTGATTGTACATCAAAAATATGAATATCACATAAAAACCAATGCTGGTGATTGTACATCAAAAATATGAATATCACATAACAAAAACCAATGCTGTTGATATCTTTTTATTTTATCAAAACGTTTGAAAACTTAAGAAAAACTAAATTCAGATTCGTAATAATTTTTTTTAAGAGATTAAACTAATGGAACTTTTCTATATAAAGAAAGTGCATGTAGTTTCATACCCATTAATAGTTTAGTTTGTAATGGGCCCCAGTAACGTCCATGTTCCTCCTAATCCAGCATAAATTTCTAGCAGCCCATACTGCAACATGTCTCCCATTTATGTTTCCTCCCACTTTCTCAAGTCTAAAAAAATCAGCACTCATTTTTCCCTTTCTCAGAGTTTTCATTGTACAGAGAGAGAGAGAAAGAGATGCTCATTCATAAGATTCAAATAACAGCCAAAGCACATCAAGCCTAGCATTTATCTATCACAAACTCCCCCTCACAGATCATTCCCTCCAATTTTCAGTCACCGAGCCAAGTCCCACTGTGATTTACAGTTTGAAACCTAATTCATACCATGACAAACTCTATAATATCTTTTTTTTGTCTATCCAGAATGATAAATTCAATTAAGAACATTGCTGTCAATAAAAAAAATTACGATTTATCAAGATAAAAGTTTAAAAACTTTCATAAAGTACAAATGGGTGCAATTCGAACGAAATTACCTGCTTTTCTGTTTCTTGAATCTTAATATCTGTAAAACTGAAGTAAAGATGTACATTGTGAAATTCATTCAAAAGGAAGACAATGGTCTCCAATAAAATCCAGGGCATGATCTAAAAGAAGCAAAACTGCTTAAACAAAAAAAAAGGATTCTATGGCAAAGAAAATGGTATGGAAATGAAAGTTTTCTGTGAGATAAGAGAATCACGAATTGGTAAATACTAAGCAAAAAAAATTTATAACGTATTGTACATAAATTAGACATTCAACTTAGTCATGATGAAGTTATGACAAAACTAGAAAGCTAAAGGCTTATTCAGCATCTATGTAATACAACAGGAGGCAGTTATTGTTTCATCTGTAGTGAAGAAACTGTTTGCCCTAAATTACAGAGCTTAAAGCATTTCAGAACAATGCAACAAGCTGCTAAGGAATTAGTACAACTTATGCCTAGTCCCCACTACCTAATATCCAATTACCTAGTGTTCTGCTTATCCAGTGCACATGAAAAAAATAATGTAGACATGGATAAAAAGTCCACATGCAGCAACAGCAAGCAATTACTCTGGCAAGTGATTGCTTACTATTGTGACAACTTGCTGGCAAGTTGTCATCAAGGCATATATAGTATACTGTTTGTTGTCCATGAAGAGAAATGGAATAATGTAAATTTTGCAAGAGTACATTACATGCTAATATTGTTTTCATACTTTATTGCCATTTTCTGCATCAATGAGGCACTGCCAGGAACAGACAAAGATAAGCTGCATTGTGCAAAGAACAGGGAGCAATTCACAGGTGAATGTTTACCAGCAAGTAGCAGCATCCCTGCAGCAACCAGTCCAATGCAAGAGAGCTACAGTGGACATACAAACCACTTTCCTAAGTTGTAGATAGCACATATCCTCCTAAACCTATAGAGCACCATGGGTGAAAAGTGCCCTGGTCTTTTCGGTTCTTGGAAAAGGAGCAAGAACAGCATCAGCTTAGAGGAAAACTTTGATGTTTAGAGCGACTTTGCTGCTGGTCAACATGGTGCTGACTTCACCAGAACCTTTCACTTGCCCAATACATCTTCAGGTAAGTATCAGGTTTCACCAGAACCTTTCACTTGCCCAATACATTTTCAGGTAAGTATCATTTCTGTAGTGTTTTAAGCAGATTATTCTACTTCAAATGCTTACACCAATAATGTACCTGCCCTGTACTTTATATTGTTGGTCATTTCATTTATTAATCTTTTATAGTTGAGAAACTTCCCTCCCTTATGGCCAGAGAATGCGAAGGTAAAATATGTCCCTATCAGGCGATTCATTTCCATTGTTTTTCAGGAACGCATCATCATGATGCAGGGACCATAAGAATATGCAATGAATGACACTAAGAAAACTGAACTACTGACAAATGCATCAAGGGTATTTATGGAACCTTGAAAGGTGTGAAGAATTAAGGTAACCATATAATACTACGAATACAAATGTTTGGGTTAAAAAAAAATGCACTGATGGGGAGCACTGGAGCATTAAAGATATGTATGAATCACCTCTATTTTCTATCAATTTATAAGTCTAATGAATGAAAAACAATTGAAAAAATCTGCATCTACTCCTTGCTATTTGGTAATTAGATAAAAGAATGTGGCACTGGAAAAATATTGTACTTCTTCACCCCATTTCGAAAAGTATTCTGGCTGACGAATACCTAACTGACTATAGCCACATATTAAATCTAACTATGGAAAGCTTAAGTGTATTACTGGCTTGGATCCCAATGAACAGCCCTGAAAATTTGATTACAGCCAAGATATTTCCACCTAATAATTTGAAAACATGAAATTCCCCTTTCATTAGTGCTCAATCTATTGTATAATTTAAGCATGCAACAGACACTGCAACAAACTCGAGACTTGCTTTAATAATCAGCAAAACTCAAGTGCATTAAAGATTTTGATCCCAATGGACAGGACAAAGTCTGATTACAGCCAAGTGTATCCTGACCAGTAAGTTAAAAGAAAGTTGGAGTTCCTTTCATTAGTACTCAACCTATTAATGTGTGTAATTTTCTCATGCTAGTCACTACAACAACACTTGAGACTTGCTTTAATGATCAGCACCCAACAGGTAGAGCTAGTAGAAAAAATAATTGTTTACAATCACATACTACTTTTTAGGATAAAAATGATTAACAGTATCTTCATGCTTTAACATCACAATATGCTATACCTAAATTTCTGACAATGGTGCAAAGCTTCACATTTAAAACAAATCTCAAGTGCTTCTTTAGAAAAACTAAAAGACAACAGAAAAACTAAAAGAAAACTTTTACTTACCATTTCTGGAATACCTGGTTGAACAAGACGAATATAGATGGCCCACCAAGAGTTGAGGTAAGGAGCAAGGTGATGATATCCAGCTGGAATTTGTACACTACCAGAGGTAACATCATAACGATGCTGCCAAGGTTTCATAGATCCCAGGAAATGAATTAACTTGGCATTTACTCCAAATCTGTGGATGAAAACCTCTTGTTCTGATGAATGAGAAGATTTAGTTTATAATTAAATATGTATACTAGTACTTGCTTCATACCCAAGTGGGTGTCCTTATTTTGAAGTTTACATGTACCAGCAAGTTTCAAGTTCAGGACAAGCCATGACAGTCTCACAGGTTTATGTGGGAGCAACCTCATGCCACTTTTGGAAAAGTCCTTTCATTATGCTTTTCCTGGCTCAATTTCTCAGTCAATAACAGCTAAAGCAGACCTTGTCCTCTGGCACATTATTAATTTATAAAGGTAATCTGCTGTGGGGTTGCTAACACCCATATGGGAATCTTCAAACAGTTTCTAACAATGTAAACATGCTGGAAGGAATTTCCAGTCAACCCATAAAATTCCCTTTCACATACATTTTTCATTTACGGCGGATTCACAGCCATACAATATTAACTATTCTTGCCACTCACATTACAGGTAAAATTTCCAAATATGAACTGGCATGAGACCAAGCAGTCTTAAAATTTTGGAAAAATTCAGACTTTGGAGACAAACTTCATCTATGCACATAACAATCTGGTTGTTTTGAATTTGAATTTTGAAGACCTTCATGCTATTTCATTTATAATCCATACAAACTAATTACTTGTTAAAATAACTCACAGAGCTATCTGTCCTTTTTTGCAAACTATATAATCCATTGACTAAGTCCCATCCTCCTCATACTCACCCTACCCACTGCATTTTCAGCAGACATATCATTAAGTGCACTAAAGTTTATCTATACTCCTTCCTCCAATATAATATTGCTGCTTGTGGCAATGTTGCTGTTACAACCATGGTATGACAACCACACCCATCATTGCTCTAAAGTTAGAGCATTCACTTTACATTTGTACAATAGTATCGACAAGAATCACTGCACAATAAAACTCAAATTAATACACATCCATTAAAGTCTTTTTGTCTAATTCAACAATATTATTTCCTTTTTACTAAAAGGCCATGTCCTGATTGATTATCCACTGAACATCCCTAAACATCCCTATCACTATATTTATATCTTATTACAAACCAATCCCCATTACTTTTCCTTGGAGGGTACAAGGTTATTCCAGCCCAACTGGGACCTGCAACACAATGATGAACCTAACATTTACAAAGAATTTTTCATTTAAGTAAAACAGGGAAAGCAAACTGGAACAATCATGATTAACAAGCTAATGAGAATATTTTGCAAGGGATCCTTGTATATGTTTCAAGGAATTATTTTTTCATATCTGAAATGGTGAATTATGCGTGTCAAACATTTTTCCCTACTCATGTTTTCAATTACGTGAAATCCCATCTGTAAGTCTTCCAATTTTGCTTTAACCTCTTACGAAAATCCAATTATACTCTAAACTGAGTTAGGAGACATGTTTTCATATGGATTCAACTAGTAAAAACTCACTGTTTGTATGCCGGCAAGTAGGTGTACGTGGCTGAAGCAACCATATTGAAAACAAATGAGATGCGGTGCCAGTCGGTGAAGTAAGTATTGAGAAGACCTTGGTCACCACCATCAAAGCTACCTTTCTCTTCTGCAACTCGGAGGAGCTTGGCATATGTATCTCGGGAGGGTACAAACACAAACATACCAGAATTAAAGCAGTCAGGCCATCCAATATCAGTAACTGCTGTAAGTTCTGGATGGGAAAATAGTTCATCAGGATTCTGCACACACTGTAAAGAAATAATTTTCAATGTAGATTTACAAACTAGTATAAAGAAAAAACTTCACTCATATCTAATTCATAAATATATTTCACTAAAGTACAATTATGTCTTCTAATTAACATGGGCACATCCAATCATAATTTATCCAATCATAATTTTTTAAATACTGTCAATATTGGGATATACACATACAAAAAGAAAAAACTCCTTTTTGTTAGAAACAATAGGGAACCATAAAAGATTTTTGGGAAATGCTTATTGGTTTGGCCTCACACTGATGGCCCTGCTTTCATGATATCCTAATAAATCAATCATTAGCATAATTTCCTGTCAAGTTATATTTGTTTCCTATTTCTAGAACAATAACTATAAAGTGCAGCTTCCATAATTATGAGGAAAATGTCTAACATATATGCTTACGAACCCTTCTGAGACAACACAGTCATACAGATCATTTTTAAATTCATCACACCCATCCAGGAAAATACTTTTCTTACTCAGTGTACTCAACAAACCCTGACCATGTTACTACAACCTGCAAAATACCAAAACATTACTTTAATGGTATCAGTGGAATTGCATTGCATATGCTCAAACATCGGGGGTATATCTCTTGCTCTGTATCCTTGACAGAATCAAGTCGAAAGCAGTCTGAATTAACTCTGCCAAGCTAACTTCAAACCTTGACCCACTTGCCCTATGCTGCAATGTTTGTTCACTTTTCCTCTCCTATAGGTATTTTTTTGGTTTATGCTCCTAAGAGCTGGCTGCTCAAGTGCCCCTACCACTTGCTCGACCACCCAATACTTGGCAAGCTACTGCATCACATAATTACAGTGTGGCCATTGGCAACTCAAGGGTGGGCCATTAGAAACAGTTTCCATACCAACACCTCAAAGCTTTGGAACTCTCTAGCCTCTCAAGTCTTTCCCAGTGATAATAACCTAATAATAACCAGCACATTCTAAAGAGTTTTTTCCTTCCTCAAAGATTCATAAATACTTTCCTTATCTCTTCTTCATGTAACTCTATATTTCAATTAAGGCCCAGCCTTGATGAGGACTGTTGTCGAAAAAAAATTAATGCTTGCCCAAAGTTTCCTACGTCAATAAGGCAGAGCCAGCAACAGTCAAGCCATGATCTCTTGCTCTATCCATACACTAACTTTCACGTATGCCAGACTTTACCTGCTTGTGGTTGCATGGGGAATAAGACAACACCTTTAGCAAGGTTGTATAATCATCAATGGATAACTACAGTCTTGAGGACCCTCTTGCTCCACAACAGTCCATTTCCCTGCTGCATTGAATGCAGCCTCAGGGCTGCACAAGTCCCTGGTGTTGTACAGTAATAATAACAAAAGCCACTAGTACATTTTCTTTGAGTTGCCAGTAAAGGTACATCACTATCAACACATGCAAGCTAACATCCACCTGTTTCCCAGAAAATTAGCCATCTTATGAGACAACCCTGTACAGTTAAACAACTTTCCCTCAAAGTGTAGCTTGCATTAGGCATTTGCTTTTCAAATGGAAGAGCACATTTAAAAAAAATGCCACTCCAATTTCTGGTAAAAACAAAAGAATACTAAAAAATAGTTCATCCCTGTGTGCACCAAGGTGTCTTATTTTCAGGCTTCAAAATATACTATTTCCCTTTCAACAAACGGTGAATCATAATAAACACCAAATCTCTTGCTGCTTGGCTTAGCATAATGCAATACCCATTTCATTTAACTGTGTAAAATTTCAAAGTTGAGTGATGTGCAATTTTAAATGCTTAAATTGTAACAATCTACTATACATGCCCACCCACCCATGCATTTGTTTGGGTTTCCTGTGCAGTCACATGTGATACCAACAGTGTCCCAGCTTCAACTCTGTACTACTTTGCAATTACATTTTCCTGATGCATAATGCTATATAATTTGTATGATAATCCAGTTCAGTTACTGATAGAACTATTTCAGTAAACTGCTTTGTTCCTAGTTTTGGCAGAACAAACTTTTTATACGAGAACAAGGAAGGGTATCTGGGATTAAGGGGAAAAATCAATTTATATTTAACTATTGGCATTATCTACTAAACTGTTTGCATTATTGAAATATCTAATGAATATACAGAGCATACTTTTGAGGTGTATTCCTGGGGGTTCTTACAAAACGTATTTGAATGATGTCTCAAAATGTGCTAAATCCACAACTGATTTTAGAAAAAAGAAATTCTATACTCCATTTATCTGAGTTCATTGTTGGTGTTCTTCATTCAACATTTACACGAAATTTTTTTTCTAGCACAGCCAGAATTAGAAAACTAAAATAGTGCCATTTACTAAAGTGCTTGTATGGATTTAGCATCAGGAAATAAGCTGGTTACCAAACAATCTTTTATAATTCTGAAGGATTTTTTTTAAAAATGTTAAATTCATGTGAACAGATTGTTAACTGTACACAAGTATGGTAACAAGAGCCCACCATCAATATCGAAGCCTTTGCTTGTTTATTCTACAAAGTCTAGCTATAATCAAACAAATGGTCATAAACTGCATGATGTTACCTACCAAAATATCTGCATCAAGGAAGACACATTTTGAGTACTCTGTTAGTGTCCAGCAGTGAAGCTTCGTGAATGTGATCCCCAGTTCTGGTCGCTTGAGGAGGGACAGGTGGGCAGAATCTCCAGAATCCAGGACGTCTACACTAATCACTTTGTTGAATACACCATGCAACAGGGCTCTGTGGGAATTGCAATACATTTGGAAACATACCTTTTGATTTCATTATGTATTCAACAAAGGGATGATGCATCCTAACTATTTCCTGGTTACATCACAAAGGCAATGATCTAAAAGTATGAACGAGATCTGTCATGGGAATAGGGATGCTTTCAGGGAAAATTTTTGAATTTTCCTCAACTATTCTCTTCTAATGTGACTCCTTGTATATGTGGATCTAATACAAAGTCTGTTTCTGAAACTGTTTAAACTCTCTTTTCAAACTGATAGTAGAAAGTCTACACCCAAGGTGTTGCTCTACTTTGTCAAATCACAAAGCTGAGTACCTATTCTGCAAAACTGGGCTCCCAAAAAAAGTATGCCCAAGTACACTTTATCCACAACATGAATGGGAGGGAAGTTTATGACTATCAATAACAGATACCTAACTATCACTATAATAATTCATCTAAACTTTCACTTCAATGCTCATGTCTCAGAAAAAGACACAAATATATCATTACCAGTAGAATGCCAAAAACAGTACTACAAAGTTTCTCCAACTCCTTATATGGACATTTTGTGAGGGAAATTTTGCAAATCTATTTATGCCTTGCAAAAAGGAAATTCTAGTAGGGGGAACTGTGTGTGCTATTTGTATCGTGCAATTACAAAAAGCCATTTACCTCACTATCAAGCATAAAAAAACTTTTGCAATGTTTTGGTCACAAAATTTTAAGTACTCGGGCTATCAATCGGTACAACAGCCTGCCTGCCAATATTCTAGAAAAACAAAATCAAAAAATTATCACTGACAGCCATGAAATGATCAACTGCACATTCTTGTGCACATAATGCATGCAAGACTAGAACAAAAACCTAGTTTTGGAAAGTGGCAAAAGTCAAAACAAATCATTTCATTCATGTAAAAATACATTCAGCATTTTAAAATAAAAACACTATGAGGATTGAGTTTGAGTTATTGTTCATGGATTAGAAGGAAAGTACAAATTCTCAATTCAGTAATTGTTGAAGGATATATTGAAAGAAAATTATCTTTAGTGATCAAAGAAAGAAAGATGAATATAGAATATAAAGCATTTATTTCATGATAGAGTTAGTCAGCATGATGTAATACACGAGGGTAAACACAGCTCCTGGGGTTTATGACCTATCACTTCCTCCCCTCCTAACATTTCCTGACAAGCGTATTTTTGAAAAGCTTGTTAAATACATTCTAAAGTCCTTTAATAATGCTTGATGATATATCAACACTTTCTATGAAAAATGGTCATACCAAGTTAAGAAACAAAGTTTCTTGTATTCTGATTAAGAGTTTGTAATTTATTTACAATGTAAAAATTATCAGAGTGGTTGTTTAAAATTTGCAGTGACGTTTATCAACTTGTAAGACTAAACAACTATCAACTTCTGATATAACCTTCTCCAAATACATTACTTTCCGGTATGCCATTTCTCACTCTTATCTGTCACACATTACCATTTCTCAAAAACTAGTACCTTTTTCACTATCCAAAGATGAAGCCTTCCAAACTATAAAATCATCCATTCTGCATGTACATTCAAGAAAACCCTTGCATACAAAAGTATTTTCAAAATCAACCTTTTCAAATATTCACTTCAAACACTACATTTTTCCATCCAACAGGACAGTTACATGCACATATACATCAAAGGAACTTACTTTATTGATGGGGAGACAGTTGGGGTGATCATGATGCAGAGGTCACGAGTGGTGTTATTGGACCGCAAAGAGTGACCCAGAACCAATGCTCCGATGGCATAGCCATCGTTGGTGGCAAGGGTTACATATGCCTGCGACACTGCAACGGTAGCAAGGATAAAAGACACATGAAGTAACTGGTATAGTTAGATCATATGAACTATCACCAAAAACATG